>QAOC01050164.1:0-156759 GCA_003255005.1 Begonia fuchsioides | reverse complement strand
CAAGCTACAGCCGTGAATGAATAAATGGAGAAACCCGAATCTAACCTTTATTTTTACTGAAGTTTGACTATCTTTCCTTATTTATTTTAATTATATTTATATCCAGAAAACCATTCAAACTTTTTATCAACTTTTAATTAACTATTTTACATCGTATTCGGAAAATATTAGATTTCATTATCCTCGTGGGATCGATAATCTTTTATATTACTTGACTGTGCACTTGCGGTTTTTAACGACACATTCGCACCCAACACGTACCCGATAATTGTCCTTGAATCTAATTTCCTTTAATGAGGTTTATAAGATTTAGCCTCAGCTGGACAACCCCAAACGTGAAGATGCTTAATACTAGGTATCTTCCCCGTCCACAACTCATAAGGGGTTTTAGCTACTACTTTACTCGGTACTCTATTGAGAATGTATGCTGCAGTCTTTAATGCCTCACCCCAGAGTGACTCTGGTAAAGAAGAATGATTAATCATACTTCTTACCATATCCTTAAGAGTTCTATTTCGTCGTTCCGCAACACCGTTCATACTAGGTGTCTCAGGCATTGTGTATTGCGGGACGATTCCACACTCCTCTAGGTATTTGGCGAAAGGTCCTGGACGTTGTTCACCTGATCCATCATATCTACCGTAATATTCTCCTCCACGATCAGATTTGACAGTTTTAATCCTTTTGCCAAGTTGAAGTTCAACTTTAGCTTTAAAGGCCTTAAAAACGTCTAAGGATTGAGATTTCTCATGAATTAGGTAAATATAACCATATCTCGAGTAATCATCTATGAACGTGATAAAATATTGTTGTCCATTCCAAGAAGCCGTAGGGAATGGACCACAAATGTCCGTATGTATCAGTTCTAAAACACTCGAGCTCCTATTAGCACCTAATTTTCTTTTATTGGTTTGTTTTCCCTTAATACATTCCACACAAACTTGAAAGTCTGATAAATTAAGAGAATCCAAAATTCCATCTGACACAAGCCTCTGAATTCTCTCTTTAGAGATATGACCCAAACGCTTATGCCATAACATTGCAGAATTTTCACTTAATTTACGCTTTGTACCTTTGGAATATGTATGCAGAGTCTCATTATATGAAGAATCAGAATCAACCATAACAAATTATCAATTAAAGAACTAGAACAAACAAGATTTGAATTGAGATAGAAATTAACTTTATTATTTCCAAAAGAACAATGATATCCAAATTTGTCCAAACAGGAAATAGAAATTAAATTCCGTCTAAATGACGGAGCAACAAAAGTCTCTTTCAAATCTAAATAAAATCCAGTTTTTAAAAGTAATCTGAAATTTCTGACAGCTTCAACTTTAACTGTTTTGCCATTGCCCACATAGATGAATCTTTCACCATCACTTGGCAATCGGCTCCACAGGCAACCCTGCATAGACATACTTATGTGAGTAGTAGCACCAGAATCTACCCACCATGAGTCTCATGGTACAGAAGCTAAATTAACTTCAGAACAAACCAAAGCGAGAAATTCACCTTTCTTTACACACCATTTGGTGCGTTTTGGGCATTCTCTCTTCATGTGACCTTTCTTATTGCAAAAATAACAGGTGAATTCCTTATCCTGTTTATTTTCCTTCTTTTGCTCAGAGGTCGTATTCGCAGCTCCCGAAGGTTTCTTTCTTTTCTTATCATGAGAAGTAGATGCCAAGTGAGCACTTTCAGTCTTTTCTCGCTTAATTATGTCCTCTTCTTGAACACACTGAGAAATCAATTCATTAATACTCCATTTTTCCTTCTGAGTATTATAACTTATCTTGAATTGATTAAACTGTGGCAGAAGAGTAATAATGACTAGATGAACGAGAAGATTTTCCTTAATCTCGACATCATATTCCTTAAGTTTTCCAGCAAGATTAGACATTTCCATAATGTACTCCCTTATGTTCTCTTTGCCTTTATACCTCATAGAAATCAAAGCAGTTAAAAAACTACTCGCTTCTGCCTTTTCATTTTTGGCAAAGTAAGTCTCAATTTGAGCGAGAAATTTCTTGACATCTTTATCCTCAGTCATAGAACCCCGAAAAGATTCTGGAATGGAGCGCTTTATGATCATAAGACACATGCGATTTGACTGTTCCCACTTTTCTATATTGACCGTGTTAGGGTCTTCCGGAGTAACAGTGGGTTTTTCGGTCCTTAATGCAAGGTCAAGATCCATGCATCCAAGAATAATTTCCACCGTCTCTTTCCAAGCCTTAAAGTTCGATCCAGTAAGCATTGGAATCGAGTTCAAATTGGCAGATACTTGATGAGAAGTAGAAACTGATATTTTACAGAGAACAAAATATAAACATATACTCAAATCAATACTCAGATCATAATTAAAATCAATCAAGTATTATATCACAAATAGTGGGCCCATATAAAAATAAAAATGAAATACCTAAAGCAACATTGATATTTCATCTTTGGATGAAAGATACCAATTGCAAGTGGTACTTTCAACGAAATAATTAAATATTGACAACAAACTCTGTCAAATAATAGTCTTCCTTTGGGCCGACTATCATTCACATGAGTTATTCTTTACAATTGTCACATACTTATTATACCAATTATATTTGTTATTTGGCCAAATAATAATATTCCTTTGGGCCGATTATTAAATGCATAAACAACAAACATACACATCTTTATAAATTAAAATTATTTTCATAACAGAGGTTACTTTGGCAACTTATTACTTCAATTAATCTAATTTAAAATACAAGACACAAATATTTATAAAAATATTCATTAATTAATCTTTTAATTAAACATGTGCACAACTAGAATTGAATAAATTGTTCTTTATCAGTGAATAATAAATCACTTATCCGTATAGAACACAAGTATTCAAAATAATTCCACAACGAATCAAAAGATTTACATAAAATAATCTCAAATTCAACATCTAAATTTTAAATAGATGAAAAATACAAACTTTATGAATCAAATCGAACAACCTAACACGATTATTGCTCTGATACCACTTGTAAGCAATACTTTATTGTTTTAATCTAAAACATCCAAGATCTAATCATGCTAGAATTGTCACGATAAACTTTATAAACACGTACCGGAATTCATTGTGATGAGAACGTAGATCGGTAGAGAATACGTCGGGTTTCTTGATCTTCCTCAACCAAACTACCGTACGCACTCAATGGGTTCTCTCTCAATGATGGGATTAAGGAGAATACGGTGTCTTTTCAGTTTGATGTCTCGGGGACCATAACCACTAATGTTCCTTATATACTAGTCTATTAGAATTCTCATTAAAACCCTAAAAGGCCTAGTATGAGTATCTATCTATTAAGCCCATACAATTATAAAGGTATTAGGCTTTACTAAAATAGATCACTTTAAAGCCCATAATAATAAATTAGCCTTGTGATTAATTAATACAAATATACAGACCCACAATAAGTTATACGTGTTGGCCAACACGTCTAACACCAATATGTCAATTATAACGTATCCCGCCCTAGTTTTCAAATAAATGTGAGGAGTATCATGTAAGTTCTCCAAAAATATTTATGTGTCCCTAGTTCCAAAAGTGACATGTCGACACGTTAATCCGTAGCCATGGAAATGGTTTGAAGGTGTCATCAGACTGTCGATTCCTGCATTAATTTCAGAGATTATTGAGAAGCCAAGTTTATGTGGTTCTCTGTCATTGTCTTCATTCTTAACTATTCACAGCTAGTCATCCTTGTACCTCCATGTGGTATGTTTTCTTTCGTGTTCCCCACACCCCTGATTGTGTTCATCATCCATTTCAAATCCAAAGTTCAAAATTTTATTATCTAGTATAATGTGTTTTAAATTGTAAATTCAAGAACAAATTTGTGAGCATTTTACCTCAAAACGGACAATATTATACTTGTAATATCATTAACTTTACACTTGCAAGTTGATGTATGAACGGATAAAAATACAGAAACACCACAACTTTGGTAACAATTAGCATAAACTGAGTTTTTGTTCGTCGATGGGTAGGATGAGTTATCCGTCATCATCGTTCCCATTTTGAAGTTTGATGTCTGATGAAGTTAAAAGGGTAAGAACTATAAATCAATCCTAAAATCAATTCACGAAGAAGCTGATCGTCGGAGAAGAAATATAAATTTGGCTAGTAAGAAAAAGTTAGATGATTTTATTTTGAATTTATGTTGTATATTAGTCATTGTTCTTAACATAAACCCTAATATTCATCTTCACTTAATTTAGTCCACTTTTCAAGAGATTCTCCATTTTTAGGTGACATTTACCGTTTTAGTTATTCCTTCATCAAAGAGTATTTTGTTGATGACGAGATAAAACTCTTATAATTTACTTAACTTTCTACTTGCTAGTTTGGTTTTATTATTTTGCAAGATTAGTTAGATTTTTATTATAATGGTACATTAATGTTTCTTTTTTATCAACAAATTACTCTAGCTTCTTTAGTGTATTTGTGACGTCCTGCAAGAATGTGAAGGTGTTCAATCTCATATTGCTTGAGAAAGTGATACTTGTGTTATATACAAGTAATGTTCTCTTCTCTACCCAGTACAATGCATTTTGAGCATAGCTCAAGAACAAAATCATGCATGTTACAGACCAAAGCGGTCAATATTGTGTTAGTGGACTTGGGAGATACTAATACTATTTGTAACGTTATTTGATGCTCTCAATATAATATTGTCTGCTTTGAACGAGAGTTATCTTCATAGATTTGTTTTTTGGGTTTGCAACTCAAAACGCATTGTACAAGATAACGAGTAAAACAACACTTATATACAACACAAAACATCACTTGGAAAGTGATGTTTGATTACACAATCTTACACTCTTGATCCGAGCCGGTCATCACAGTATCAGTATGTCTTTTACATTCAATAAAGACTTCTGATACTATTCAAAAGGTTAACGCTAAGTCCTCTAATTCATCTTGCTTTTGACCAGGAACTGCTTTCCCGTTTTGTCTATTGACACTAGATTGGAAAAGAAATAAGTAAACAAATTTATCATTTAGAATAAACATGGGAAGAATGTAATAATTCTGAATGGGCTGATACAATGAGATAGACCAAACTATATTAGAAAAACAAAGTGTTACATTGAAGGTGCATTGTCTCACTGCAATTCTCCCATGTGTAATTTTAGTGGTGTGTTTCTCACCAGAACGTGATGGGTTTCATTAAACTAATTAATTGTCTCACAATAATTGATTTTGCAATCATTTTTTTTAATCTAGTAATTAGTTTGATATGTTATTGATGATTTTTTTCATTAAATTTATTTGGATTTCAAGTGAGCTAGTTTAATGTGAAATTTTTTGTTTATATGGGATAATTAAAAACATACGATCACATTATGTTATGTAACACATAAATATTTCAATTTTTAATCATTGTTTGATTAACGATTAAGTCCCCGTTCATTAGTTATTTAGAAAAGAGCGCGACAGAGATAAAAATATAAGCCATGAAAACTTTGAAATTGACAATTTTCTAAAATAGTAATATTGCTTTTATTCTTTATTAAGATATTAATTGACGCAATTAAGGTGCTATTGACACGATAAATTATTTTATTACATTAGTTATGCGACTAATTATTTGGCATGTAAATTTTTTAAAAAGGGAAGGAAGGAAACAGAATATTAAAGCCATTCTGGCAGTGACCAAACGTGAATGAGAATTAAACAAACGAAACTAGCCTTTCAAAGAATGTACTTCAAGACCCAACAGGAGAGATGAGGACTTTTTGTACTGGTTTTCCAAAAGAGGAAACATGAAAGTCGTGAGTGTCTAAGCAAAGCTAGTCAGATTAGGGTTAGGACTTTGAGGAGAGAGCATTGAAATGAGTAGGGTTTTGAATTTCATGACACCCTTTTCTTCCTCTTCTTGTTTTCTGTATGAATGCATGGTTTTCCCAGCTTCTGTCATGAACCCTTTTCTCCTCATCATCTTCTTCCTCCCAACCCACATAACCCTGTATACGATCCGATCCGTACTTCATTTTCTCCCTCGTGGTAGTGTTAAAATTGAAACGAATCGCAATAATCCAAGTTAAGAATGTTTATTTGATCTTTAATGAAAGTTTAAAGATACATGCATGATAGTTTTACTTTTGCTAGCCATGTTGCTAGCTCTAAGTCGAAGAACAATGTGAGCCTACGGTGAAATTTTCATAAATTTAACATGACATATGTAATTTTATAAATTATTTCACATAAAATATGTAAAAAAAACTATTGTAATAAATCTTGAAATTGTTGATGAAACACAAACTAGGAAGATTATCTTAACATGATATGGCAAATACGCGGTAAGTAAATTTTATACCATTTCATATATTTTCTAAGATAGTCACTCTGAGCTTATCGAATCTCAGGTCTGAGATAGGGATGGGAAGACTGGTAATCCATTAGAATTATTTAAAGGGGTTGTTTTGTGTTTGTTTTCTGGTTTCTCAATTTTTCTTCGGAGCAAAGAGAATGTGAAGCTGAGTAAATACTGCAAAAAAAGTCAAATAACTTGAAAAACTCAAGCTCAAGAACTTGAATCCAACGGTGAAGAATAATCTGTCAGAAATCATAAGTCTGCGACCCAGTGTACCTGGTTTCGCTCTAATACAGACCACCTTCTTTATAAGCGATACAGAAGGTACAAAAACAAGATTTTGAAGATGATAATTGAGGACCTTTCTGAACCCCAAACACCAATTGATGCAAAATGGTACAAACACTATTAAATTCTTGGCATACCCTCCTCCTATTTTTGTTCACTGCAAGATTAGTTGTACTGATCTACAAGTGATTGATTCATTTTGCAAGCTGTAAACGAACTTCCATTTGCATGCGTGGATCAATCAATGCCCTGAATCAATCTCTGAGTGATTTTTTTTCACATTTTTTTTGCTTTCAACCGAATGTCATAAAGGATCTTGTTGAAAGAAAGAGATTAATAAATTAATAGCAAACAATTTCCGATCAAACTTTTGTTATTTGCTTGGAGCCAAAGTGAATGTAAATGTGGAGCCTTGTTTTTTTATTTGAATAGATGAAAAAAACTTGGGAAAATGCATATTTTATACCACCGTTAAGGTGAGAGTTGTTTAGATCCACCATCAAGATGGCATGTTTGCCAATGTTTGAGTCTGAATATATGCACCTCTATTAATACAAGTTGGACCCTCATAAACAAACATAATTCTGTCAATACTTCTCACAAAACACGTCGTCGTCGTATTTCCCTCTACATGAACCCGATGTCGTTGTCAGGCATAATCCTCGTTAAGAACTTAGGATTTGGTTTAATACTATTTATAAAGTTTCTCAGTGTTTCCAATACAGTATTATTGATTTTGACTCAAATTTTGCACAAATTTATTCTAACGTTGACAAAAATGTGTGCATAAGTAGTGAATAAAATTCTACTTTCAAATAATTATGTTTTAGTCTTCGAGAGTAATGTAAAATTGTGCACAAGTGGAAATCAATACAATTATGAGACTTATATGATCTCCTGTTTCCAACTTACTTGTGTAATTTACAAATCTCTAGGTCGGATAAGACTTTATATTTTTTGCTAACTTTACTTTTCAATAGGAGAAGACTACAAACTACAAACCTTCAAAGCCTCTAAACTCTCTTTTTCTCTCGTGCTAATTTCAAAGCAAGTTGGGAATATAGGATTATACAAGTTGCATCTATGTTGCTATGCAGATATTTGTATGCATGTATTATTATCTACACATGAAGAATACTTTTGGTTTATGATTTAGTTGACAACTCCATTGAAAACTTGAGAATGATTGCTGTCTGCATGCGCAAGTGTTGAACAAGTTATCCAAATGCTAATATTTGCATACACTGAAAGTGACCTGCTGATATTGCAGATGCAAAACCAAAACATGACGAATTTCCCACCGTCTGATCAATATTTGGATGGTGATGCAGTCAAACTTCCCTTCTGAATGACAGGTTGTACCATCAACATGGAAATCAGAGCTTATTCTGATGCGACTAGATTATCGAGCTTTAATTTTTCATCTATTGCCAAAATACTCTCTCTCTCTCTCTCTCTCCTTTCTCTACCGTCAGGGAAGCCACAGCTCTGTATTCTCTGAAGTTATCCAGTCGTTTGAATCATGGAGAAACCTATAGGTTTTACCGATGATTCAACCGACTTTCAACAAGAGGGTCTTTTTTAAAAAAATAAAAGCTTTCCATTCACACTTTTTTTCTTAGATTTAGCACATCGTGACGTCCAATTCTTGCTAAATCAGCATTTTTTAAGGCTACCATCTTCAATTCAAAAGAAAAAGAGTGCTATTTTTCTGCAGTTATCTCTTACATTGAGATCGTGCCTAACCCTAGATTTTCACACGTCTCTTTTCTAAGTTGTCATCGATGAGGTCATTGTAAAAACATTATACCTTGATATGTAGAAGCAAAATGAAGTTTAACCTTGCAAATTTAGCCATCTGAAAAATGTGAAAGCAGATTTATTTATTCTCTTTAGAAGATTCTTTAGCGTTCGCGAGACGGTAACACCCTCGAAGGATTTTTTAAATGAAAAGGCAATCGTCAACGATTATGACTCTTAAAAGAAGCTGTGCGGAAACATGTCTTGAGTGTGAGTTTGATGAACTGTACTTAGAACTTGCAAGCATGGGTGGTAGAAGCAGTTTCTTTACGATATTATCTTTGTAATCGGAAATGATGTAAGATTTTCTATGAACTCAGGCTAACACTCAGAATAAACCAGTGAGAGATTCTTTCAAATGAAGTGTGAAAATTTAGAGAGAGAGAGAGAGAGAGAGAGAGAGATGGGAATGCGTAACTTCATATTTTGACGAAATAATGAGAGAAGAATACCAAGCAAAGAAGAGAAGAGAGAGAGAGAGAGAGACAAGCAATCATATGTAAAGGACAGAGAGGGAAGCATAAAGCCATAAACCTTGAAAAGGGTTGGCTTTGGATTTCAGTGCCTTTTGTAATGGTCAGCCCTAAACATAATAAATGGAGGAACTGCTCAAGGAATGTGGCAAAGCCTGCAAACCCTTGATCAGTAGCTGTACTTTTGCTTCATTTTTTTTCAAAAAAGAAAATCTCTACTCTTCGATCATTCCTCTTTTGTGGGGCCTTCCAAATTTATTACTATTTTTCTTCCTTTGCGCAAATTGCTTCATAGACCTTCTAGCTGACTCTCTCTCTCTCTCTCTCTACCCTAGTTCTGTTATGTGTCATCGATCTTCTTAGAATTACAAAAACCCTAAGAAGGGTAAAGATTTCCACTATCATACCACCTCTCAGTCTCTCAAGTTTTTACAGAAAGATGGTGGCTATGTAATCCTATGTGATTCATGCGACTAATGATCTAAGAACCCATGCCTTTGAATGTTGTGTTCATTCTATTTCTTCTTCCAAACAGGCTCCCATAACCAGTTCAATTGCACCTCATGGACATAGCCAATAAGCTCGCAAACAACACGACGACTTGGGATCTTGACCTAATGGCCATGGAAGATCATTTCTTTCACAGCCGAGCTCCTGTCCCTCCCTCCCTCTGGCCGTACTTCCCCTCTCCCGTCGATCAAACCACACCAAATCAAGCACCGACTCCGACTCAGTTCGGAGATCCGGTGATTAACCCTACCGATGAAGGCGAACAAGACTCCGATCGAGAAGAGCTGGGTGCAGTGAAAGAGATGATGTATAGAATCGCATGTATGCAGCCAGTAGATATCGACCCTGCCACCATCCGAAAGCCCAAACGAAAAAACGTTCGAATCAGCGACGACCCTCAGAGCGTCGCTGCCCGTTTGAGGCGAGAGAGAATAAGCGAGAAAATACGCATCCTTCAACGTCTCGTTCCCGGAGGAACCAAACTGGACACAGCTTCCATGCTTGACGAAGCAATTCGATACGTCAAGTTCTTGAAAAGACAGATCCGCTTGTTACAGTCCAATCACCAACCTCAGTGCTTTAATGTCTCCATTGGGTCGTCTACTTTAATGCCGAGAGACTGGTCCCAGTCTCTCAGAGCCAACGGCGGCGCAACCTCCAATGAACCGTGATTTGCAGCGAAGCAAGAGGAGGAAGAAAGATGGGTTACTCGCAGCATGAGGTAATTAACGATCAAAAGTTAGATTATAAACTCTTCTGATTGCAATGAAAATACTGAATCTATAAAAAAAATGTTTGTGGGAAACTGAAAGTAGGTGTTATAATGAAGAGTTTGCTAGGGAATTCATAATTGGTTTGACTATAAAGGCAGCGCAGTAATGATAACAATGAGCTCAGTTTACGCACGGCCAGATACAAAAAGTATAAAAATGGAGTTTGAGTGTGGATGTTGGCCGGAAAGTTGGTCTGGTCGATGCTCTTCCGGGAGCAGAACTATGAACTTCACCCCTCCTGTGCATCATCATCACCATTATCATCTTTATTCTAAAGGTTTTTTTGGTCTTAATTCCATATTAGAATAATGGATACGTGTGTCTTAATTCTATACTTCCATGAAGAACTTATCAAACCGAGGTTTGTGACAGTTTTACAGAAAAAAAAAAACAAAAGCCATTACTTTTCATATCATTTTTACTTGAAAGATATTTGAGTTTAGCATTTCTATATTATTCTATTTGTGACGAAGCTCGTATAATTTTATTTTGCTTATTGACCGAAGTGCTAAGTTGGTAGGATTATTTATATATAAATGCTTTCGATAATGTCATCAATTTGAGATCGTGCATCCCTACTAATACGAGTTAAACTCTCACCGTTTTTCTTTGACAGAGCGAGAATAATCTTACACCTAGAAGACTTGACGTCCATCGTCTACACTACTTGTTGATCTTTAGCTCTAATTCCAAATTATTAGTCTTTAGTTATCTAAATACAATATTATTTGTTTTTTTTCTGAATTTCTCCGTACTTGTTTTTTGTGGCTAAGCCGAAAAGTATTTGTATTAAGGTAGAAAGAACAATTCTATCGATAAGTATCACTCTTTCCACTCCATCAAATGATATGAAATTGTTAACCTTCATTGCACTCTCACAATCAAAGAATCTTTTGTTGTTCCGGTTTTGCAAATTGATCTAACACAGTGGTCTTTTTTTTTTAATAGAACATAATGAACGTTATCGTCATGTGATTTTATGAATATACTAGTGAAATTAAGTTCAGAGATGCCCGTGACTCATTTGTCTTGGCTCTTTGCTATCGTCCAAACGACACCCCTAAATTCCACAAAACAACGTTCCTCCTCGTCACTTTCTCTCCCCACAAGTTTAGATTTTAGTGCTCTGTTTGCTGCCAATCATTTTGGACAGGAACACTGTTTTTTCTGGGTTTTACAGCCATGTTACTCTCTGTCTCTACATAAAAATCACAACTTTTTTTCCGAAACTTGATCCAAAGAGATGGTGATGAGCATTTGCCTTCTTTTTCCCCTTTGCACTCTGCTTTCCACCACCCTTTCTCACAGACGGAGCCCTCTTGTGACTGCAAACGAGGACCTAATCCACAAAACTTGCGAAAGCAGCAAATACTACCATGTGTAACGTCTCTGAACTCAAGCCCAGCAAGCCAAGACACGAAGGGGTTGGCGACAATAATGGTGGGAATTGGATTAGTCAACGAGACAGAGACCTCCTCTTTCTCATCTTCTCAAGGGGCGAACACGATGACGACACCCGTTTGATGAAAGTTCTCAGAGTGTTCAGACAAGTACAGTTTCGCCGGCGACGTATTGAAAGCTTCGGTGCAGATTACCCAAGTGCTTGTAAAAGTGGATTTAAAAGGTACAAATATTGCGGAAAACAGTATTGTTTCACGACCAAATGAGGAATAAAATTGACTTATATGTTCCGAATTTCGATAGATTTTCTGGGATGTCGTGTTGGGTATTATTGATCTAGCGACCAGCCTGCGCACGAAACCATATAATATAAGACCATCAAGTAGTGTCATGCCTCGGGCGTGCTAGGTGTCGGGAGGCATATTTGACATCCAACGTGTGATACAAACCAATAAAATAGGAATATGCTATTTGCACCAATTCTATATGTTTCGTCTCCACCAGCTCTGCCTGCTACAATGGCGGATGAGATATCCTAATCTATTTCACAAGCTCATAAGATTCATTCAGCCTTTCGGTGCCAATCTTCCACCATCGATTGGCTTAGATCTCGTCGGACCAGTCGCTTGGATCTTCGTCATTGTAAAAGACACCGTCCACGATCTGATCGATGATGGAATCGATGAAGGCGTTGCAGCTTAGTGTGAAGATTCCACCTACTCTGCTTCTGGCGCTGGAGAACCACGCGAAGCCTGCTGCGTTTACAACTGCTCCTAAACACGCCTCTGCTGCTTCTTCGAGTCCTTCCAACTCCATTTTTCTGAAGATAGAGTTTCCTGTCGCTACCTCCACAATCACCGTTGAAGCAAACACAATCTGCAGAAACATGCGAGAAATTGTGCATTTAAAGATAGGAATGGAGGCTGACAATGAGATAGTGTAATCATTTGCAGAATTGGTTAGAAATAGAAATCGAGCTATGAAAGCCATAAGGGAGGTAGACGATGATAGACGAAAATGGTCTGCACAGAAAAGGGAAATTAAGATGCAGATGAGCGGAGAGGATGAATTCGAGTAAGACGACGAAACACGAACGAGATCTGCAGAAAATGATCAGAAACCGAAAGAAAGAGATAGAGGCAGACGACTAATGTTTATTGACACACAATCTGCAGAAAATGATTACGAACAAGCGATGGAAAAGAGAAATCGAGGCAGTCTGAACGAATTGGTAGAAACAATTAGGATCTCGAGCGACGAGAGAACGAAATGGACACAATAAAATGAAGAGTAAAAGAAAGAAATTAGGGGTTAGGGGGACACCATGGCGAAGCGGCCAGAGATGATCTCGAAGTCATGGCTGTTCTTCGAACTCTCAATATAATCGGACAGAGTCGCGAAAAACGGAGATTCATCGGCAGCATCTTTTCTTGTCTTCACTATTTCCCCTCCGTAAGACCTCAGAGTACAGAGTCGCGGCTGCAAAACTATCTTCTTGTTCTCCAAATCGATCGTTGCCAAGAGCTGAACCAAACTAGCTCTTCTTGGTGGTTTTCTGCAACTTTGGTTTCTCTGCTAACCCAATGTCCTTGTCAAGACACATGAATCTGTAGAATGAAATAAAGGAAGTTCCCAAGAGCGTTGAAATAGAGTGAAGGGTTCTGTCTCTCTCTATGGGGGAATCCAAACATTGTATTTCCTCGAGCATGGTAGTCGTTCTCCATTATAGACAGACGGTCGCCGCCACTCGGACACAGGAGGAATTAGCAGAGAAAGTCGTCACATGGCCAAGATAATGTCTTTGACTAATGCGAGGTCACAAACAGTCGTTCCTCTTCTTACATTTTTTTTATTTCGTTAATTATCATTTCAATTTGAACTATGAGTATTTTTCCAATAGCACAATAAACTTCTAAACAATTTTTAAATTAAAAAGCATTGACAACAAACAACATTGCATGAAGTTTTTTCTTAATTAAGATCGACCTATCAATCCATAATTGAGACAAGAGAGTTAATTTGACGGTGAAGGATAAATAGAGATGCCAATGAATATAATTAAAAATTTAAGAAGTTATTAGAAAACTACTTTTGTTTTGAAGTTTCAACTAATGAAATTAAAAGCTTATACTATCCATAGAAGAACTCACCCATGATAATTATCATAATTGTTCTTGACAATTACATATACTATCATGTTTAACTATGAATAGTTTTACATATACTGAAGTACTTGTGCCCATTACCATAGTCAAGATGCATAGCTAAACAGAATTTGTTTAACTCACACCCTCTGGTTCCGATGGTGTTCCTAAGCATTGAGCCTCCATTGTCATTGACTTACAACTGAAGATCGAGACAAAGTCCCCGCAGACAAAGTAAATTTGGATATTCAGAAGACAAGAAAGGAGGTAACATTATCTAACAAAGCTACATTTGATGTTCGTATAAAGAAGACATTTCATAAACATTGAAAAAAAATATGTGAATCCAGAAGTTTCAATTGGTTTTTCACTAATAACTCAACAGAGTCAGCAAAGACCAAAACATTCTAATCTGAAGTTCAAAAGGAGGAAAGGACCAGGAATACTCCCAGCATGTCCCAAGGTCGACCTAACATAGGCCTGGGGAAGGAGCCTGACCCGCCCAATATTTCATGATAGCCTAACTTGGATCGAATAAGGAAGGTCTCAAAACAAGGCAAACTTTATTGAGTGTTCTGTGCAGTAAAAGGAAGTTAATGAGAAATAAGCTGATAATGTCAATAAATAAAAATTCATAAAATGAAATTGAGAGTTAGAGCCATCTATAAATCTGGTTGCAGCGTAATGTACATCACAGACAATAAGAAGAATCAGCCATGAAAAGAGAGGATGAAAAACAGTAACTAAGCTATTCCATGTTATGTGAACGGAGTCGTGCGTTATATGTGGTTTTCCTGATCAGGAAACGCATCAAGAAGGTCCCATTTCATTTAATAATCAGGTAATTCACAATTATAAAAGCAGAAAAACAAATAAATAAAGTAATCAATCATATGACTAACAATTCCAAAATTTTTAGGACTTCAAGTTCAGCTGTTTGCTTCATCGCCAATGTCGAACCATATAGTTGGGAAATGACCCTAAGATGCAAACTTCAAAGCAAGCTACAATCCTGGTCTATGAAAGACACTAATCATTTGCAAAGTAATTTTAGAACTTCAATATTTAATTTGCCACAAAATATTGTGCAAATCTTGTTATAACAAACGATATGAAAGTAACCATTTACTAGTAATTCCAGAACAGAGCTAATTGTTTAGAATGGAGTTTATCATAAAACAAAGATAAATAAGATACCATACAAACGCCTAACCTTGTATCTCACGGAAGTTAGCGATTCCGCTCAGCCGGAAGCGGCCTATTAAACCCCCAACGGCGATTCATATACTGCCTTGGCTGACGCTTAGTCACCGCCCTAACGCCACTGACATCAGCACCTTGAACAGGTTTACCCTTGGTTGAGTCAAAACCGACAGGAATCCCTAACTTCTTCATCATCTCAATCTCATCTTCAGCAGCCACAGCCTAATCCTCTACTTCTTCCCCAATACCAGCACCGCCCTTCTGCTTCTGTCTATTCTGCTTCTGCTGCTGCTCCTTTGCAATTTAGTCGACGAAATCAGAAACAGCTGTATGCCTGTCCTTATCGTCCTCCACGGTTGAATCCCTACGATGGCGCTTCCGAACATCATCAGGCGTAGGCGACGGACGCCGCCGACGGTGAGACAGGTAATCCGGTGTGCGGGACAGAGAACGAGACCTATGACGTTCAGGGGAGCGAGTACTAGAGCACTAGAGCGGGTATGGCGAGACCTAGTACGTTCTGGTGAACAAGACCTCTTCCTGCCGCCTCTATCTCGGTCTCGGACTCGGTCACGATCATCTCTATCCCTCCTCCGATCACGATCGTAGTCCCGGTCTCGGCCTCTAGCCCCATCGCGGTCTCGAGCCCCTCGGTCACGATCTCCCATTATGGGGTAGAATGCGGGTAGCCATGGGATGAAAGTGGTCTTAAACCTCAGTCGCTGATCAGACGGCAACACCCCAACTATGTTACGCACTCCACTGGAAAAATAGCACGATTACACTCTTCAATGAAAACGAGACGATTCTCTATTATTCAGCCGGTCGAGTTGGGTTTTTGAAAAAAAGAGTGATCCAATGTGGTTGTTTGATCCTGCAAAATTGAACCTCAACTCAAACATTCCAATTGAATCGATCCGAATAAAAACCGATTCAAGTTTTGGCTCAAGTTCACATAAATATTCAGTTATTAGTCATGTTCAAAATTCAATTTTGTAAAATTTAAATTTGTACAAAATTCAATTATTTATTCAAAAATTTAAGTTGGATTTCTTATGGGACCCAATCAGATGAGATAATTGATCCGAATCAAAATAGATTCAAAATTTGAGTAGTTTACAAACCATATTCATATAAATATTAGATTTGCACAAGTTGAGTTTACATCAATTTACAAAAGATTTAAAACCAAGTTGATCCGACCGAAATGGTCGGTTCGGGTCGAACCAATATGCATCCATATGTTAGGTCATTTGACACTTAGAAAAGTGTGGATCCTGGTTCTCAATGAACATGGAAAACAGTAGCGTAATTTTGCTACACATTCAACACATCATCAAACGATAATCTATGAGGCATCATGATTTGTCATTATTTTGTCCAAAGATTTTACGCTAACAGTTGAAGATTTTGCAGCAACCCAATCACGGTTCCTTCTTTCAAGAGGCATATAAAACAATCAAAGTTGAGATCTTCAGCAGTGTACAGACATGAATGACTATAATTTATTCCAACAGAGGCATAAAGAAAGAAAAAACAAGACCTTGCGTCAGTTTGGAGTTGAAAACTAGAAAACTTAACTAATTGAAGGGAAGTTCTCAGGAGGACCTCTTCCATTGCAGCTCAATTTGAACTCTTCCATTCTTTGAATCTATGAGATGGTATTTTCCGTTGATTCTTTTATTGCTAACCACGTCTGAAAGTGGGATCTCAACATAACCCAATGATTCCTAATTCAATACCCCATAATAACAAAAACTCAGTTTAAGCTTCGTTTTCTGATATTTTCAAATTTGTATTTACATGGTTTTGCCAAGGATTTTACGACCTTAAGCTTCAAATAACCTCAGATTTACTGAAACAGAAAAGAGAGGGGATGTAGTTGTACCTTGGAGAGAAGAAGACCCATTCTTGAAGAGCTACTCATGACTTCTACGTGTAATTTATCATTAATGGGAGGCTCATCTAGAGTAAACTGGAATTCCTCTTCCCATCTGGGATCTCTGTTCTTCTTTACCCGCTGTAACAGCTCAACAAAACATCATTATTTATTAACTGAACAATATAAGACACACTTTAAACGGCTACAATTGTGATTTCTGTCCTTTACAAGACATGAAACGACCGTTTCTGCATTGATTTCATGATAAACATATCAATTCACTGATCCTCTATTAGGGGCTACCTTAGTTTTTCTCTCCTCTCCTCTGAAGAGAAGTCGAACAAATGGATTTGTGTGGTTTTTCCCTTCTACATCTTGAGCCTCGTGAACTGTGACGATAAGCAAACCCTCTCCATCATTCATGCTAGTAGGTTCTTCTACCCCTTCCTGTGGATCATCCTCCTTAAACGGTTTATACGTTATTTCGACTTCGATCTGCCCACGATTCTTTTCGTTTTGAACGTCATTTGCGTCCATGTTCTTAAGCAAATCAAGAGTCACAACCCTTGGCTCATCAGGAGGGAAATCTTTCAAAGAGACTACGTTCATACCCATCTTATCATGCTTCCCGACCTGTAAAACATTCGTATTTTCTTTAGAAACTCAT
Organism: Begonia fuchsioides; assembly: GCA_003255005.1. Taxonomy (NCBI): domain Eukaryota; kingdom Viridiplantae; phylum Streptophyta; class Magnoliopsida; order Cucurbitales; family Begoniaceae; genus Begonia; species Begonia fuchsioides. The sequence goes on along the minus strand of QAOC01050164.1, from coordinate 139,265 downwards.
TAAATATTGTTTAGATTAATCATTTTTTCTAAATTACCTGCTCCCAGTCATAAACCTGGATCTCTAAAGTTTGGGACGATGGATTTTTCACAACAAAGTTAAAATCTTCGTTCCATTCAGGGTTTAAGTTCTTGTGCTTTACAGTAGTCTTCTTTGATACTAAATTATCGCCTATAAGCTTCAGTTTGACATAAGGGTCTGATGCTCCTAGAATATCTTTCTTTTTAAGTTTCATTGCTTTCACAACCATTACATTCAGAATCCCCACTGGCTTCTGCATGGCTCTATTAATAATATTAGACCGAAGTGTCAGTCAAAATATATCAGCGAAAATAATTTAATGATGGAGGAAATAAATTACTTTGATAAGTCCATCATTGGAATTTCCAGGTGCTTAGGCCATAAATACATGTTAGCAACCTGTTCCTTGATGAGTTCCTGGGTAAAAAGAAAAAAGGAAAACACGTGGCCAAAATAATGATTCTGTTGAAATTTTCAAGCATTAGCCTATTCATAAATTCCTTTGATTAACAGCAACTTTATTATACAAATATAGACAAGGACCATATATTATGGATATGCCTAGTGCTGATCCACTCCAAATCTACAGTTTCGTGCTCAAACTACGAATCATCATAAAATTTATATTTTCAGACAAGGTAGATGCACTTTGGCTAGTGATAGAGGTGGATAAGCCATATATCCCAAGAGTAATGCAAATCAGTCAATGGGTTCAACCATCTTAGATTATAAAAGTTTTTCCTTAATGTCTGAACACTAGTGTCGAAAAAGTCAGATTAACTAATCTTAGGGGTGCAGCAAACTACATCTCAAGGAGAGAAGGTTACCGCGCCTAACATAATGTAAAGAAAAACAGAGTAGACATCGAGTTTTAATTTGGGGATGGGACAGGAATGGTTAAAAGGGCAGGTTTTCTTACCTGGACGAACCTGTAGAGACCAGGTATTGACATGAGGTCAGCGCCAAGTAGCTTGAGTCCAAAATCAATGTGTGGCTTCAGAACAAACGAGTACCATAATCAGAAAAAAATAAAAATGGACACTTTTACCAAAGATTTAGAGTGATGGAGCTTCGATAATGTAGATAATAATTACTCTCCAAGAAATACAAGCTAACAGAGATCAAATTGGCGACTTAATAAGACTTTCTGAGTTTTCGAAGAAGACATAACAAGAAATTTGTCAAAAAAAAAAGCAATTTCAAGATTTGCTGCTTCATATTCATAAATGCAGAATTCACCAAGGAGCTTGAAATTTATGTTGAGACAGAGTTTCATTTTACCATAAATTATGCAAAATGAAGCACACAATCTCTTGTATAAGCATCAGATGAAATTTATGAGTTTTATTTATCATACTTTCGAGCTATTTCTTAGCAACTATGTTGCAGACCTTTTCCATGAGAGACACATAGAGATTTGCAAAACATGGAAAGCTTGGAACCAGCGGCTTCATGGTAATACGCGGTACTACAAATGTTTGCAAATCAACCACCTAAGAACCAGAAAAAAACAGTTCTTATCATAATTACTTATCCTCTCCTTGTAACAAGTGGTTAGCATTAGAAACATCAGAACATGGCCTTACCTGAGCAGTTGCTTTTAATCCAAATGCTTTGACAGCTACCAAGATATTTGGATTTCCAGCCCATTTTACTGAGAGTTCCATAATCAATTCCTTCTCATCTGTAGTGTACACTTTCATACCTGATCAAAACAAATAAAAAGTACAGATGATAAACTCATTCTTACACAACTGAAGTTGAATAGATAAAGGATGGAACTTCCATTAGAATAAAACAAAACACATATCTCAGAAACAAAGCAATCATCTATAAGATGTTTCCAGCTACAACAAAAACGCATCCTTTGACACACTTCTTATAACTTTCCAATCAGAAAGAGTGAAAAGAATTTTATTCACTCAGAACATTCAATGTTATCTTTTATAATCCCGTGTCTTCCCTTATCACATCTTATTCTTTCACTCCCAACCGAACTTCATATATTTTATAAACAATATCCAAATTCAAGTGAATCCAAAAACTGTATCAAAACAAATATAAAGTATCACTCATCTCCTTTTGATATGATGCAAATCTTACCTTACAAAGAGTAATAATTCCTAACTTATTAAATGTATGGCCAAAACTTCTTCTCAAAGGAAAGTTTAAGACAAGATATCTATTGATTATTAATATCGTTTACGGAAAACTATCCATAAGGGGCTAGGGTGATGTCCCTCATATATGAGTTTCGTATTTAATCATGGCCACTGATTGGTATATTATCCTAAAATATGCAAACTCCACGATCAATATTTTTGTGAGCTCATTGATAAACTTATGTTATTAGAATGGTAATCATTTGATTTAATGTGGATGAAACCACTAATTAATCTTTTTATGATCTAATTGGCACCATATTTGAAATCCCTATTTAGTTTATAGCGCAAGAATTAAGCGCATGTTCAAGATCAATCATCTTCTTTGTGGTACACCAATTCAGAGGTAAAGGTGAAAAGCAAGAACTCTTCGAGGAATCCGAGTAGATTTCCATTGAACATTGAAGGAGAATTGTTGGGGTGATTTGGGTCACACGTTCAAAGTTATCAGCCATAGTTTTTAAAGGCCGTGAGCATCCACTTTCTACAAAGACGAATGAAATTATAGAGACTAAACCATGTGAAGGAATTCATCTGAGTGCAAGACTATACCAAAAAGGAGGTGAGATGGGGAAGAGGATTTCATGTAGAAGCTCTCAATGACGATTAAGGGCTTCATGTTTCCTCTAATTTAGAAAGCATGAAAGAGAATTTGTTCACATTGATAATTCTTCAAAAATATTCCAAAATCCTGTCTGTTCCCCCCACAGTTATTATTTTCATCTCCAACTAAACTCGTATTTTTCAGAATCCAAATGAGCATACCAAATCTAATAGGACAGAATTAAAACATAATTTAAATTTTGACTCATCTCCCATTTCTAAGATCCACATGAAGCTTCTTTCTGGAATAAGTCCATATTAACTCTGGCTTATTGGTGGAAAGTGCAATGAGTAAAAGCAACTATCTTTACTCTCTAATGAACTGGCAGTAGATGTAGAGAATAAGTTAGGAAAACCATGAAATCTACAGTAACATATTTATTTTATTATTTTTCTGCTTTTGTAAAACTCTCAAAACATTTGCTACTGCAATGTTACTATCATGAAACAATCCTAATTCGAAGTAAATCAATTTTTTACGAATATTGGAAGCTTACTTAGAGAACAACTACATGCACACAAACCTTGATTCATACTAAGAAAACAAAATAAAAAAACCGAGGGAAAAATTTTGGCACCTTGAAGAGTTGGCGGTAGTGATCCCAAAGTGAGTTTCTCGAATGCTACTGATTGAATATTGTACTTGGGAATTTGCTCTGAAATTATGGGCTCAACAATATTCTTTGCAGTCTTGCAGATCGCCTATGTTGTAACAGAAACTCAAATAACTAAGCAAAGAAATAAATGAGAAGGCCAATTATATGTAATAATAAGAAAGTAGATAATTTGTAGTAGCACCTTGTCAAGATAAGGCCACATAAAATCAATGAATTTGCTGAGCCAGTCTACCTTCACAAAAAGAAAACATAGAGGAATGATATATAAGATAGAAGCCAGCTCCAAGATCATGCACCAGAACCAAAAAAAGCTCAGAAATCCTAATTACATACCCGGTCATAATCTGGATTTTTTACCCAAATGGGTATCTCAGGTAGAATCGTATGCAAAATCTCTGAGTCTTGATCAACCAATGGAACAACTTCAGGATTCTGATCAAAGAAGCCGAAAACAGAAAAGGCTCTTAAGATGTAAACAGTAAATATGAAGTATAACATGTCTCTAGTGCCGTGCAAAAATTACGAAACAAGCTTTCTAAATTGTGTTGCTTCTTTTAGAAGATCCTATAAACCCGGTGCTCTTCATTTTATTTTCACACGGGTGATATCCTCTCGGTTAGCCCATTTACTGCACCATATTTTCCTACTACACAATCTAAACGATTTAGTAATCTCGTGAAAAAGTGACCGCTGATTTCGTACTGTTCAAACGCTGCTGTTTGGCAGCAATCAATCAAATTAACACAATCATTTTCATCAATTCATAAAGATGCACTGAAGAAACGACTAAACAACATCGATCTACATTTGAAAATCCAAATGGGAAACGCACAAAACAATGAAAAACAGGGAGGAGAAAATTGAAACTGAAATCGTAACGGGAGACAAACCTTAACATCGACAGGTTGGAAATAGATAAAGAGGAAGTAGCCAGCAATCAAACCGATTGAAACCCCGAATCCAAATCCAAAAAAACCTAATATCGAACTCACAAAGCCCATCTTCGATTTCTTCTCAAAATCTCATCCCAACACAAACCCCAATCGACCCAATCACCCCATTCTTCCCAAATGAAGATATAATGATAAAAAAACAGACAATTCCAGATCCTCGAATATTCGCCAAATCAAAGAAGAGCAGGAAGACGTAAACAAAGAGGCCGTTGCTATGAGGAGATAATAACAATTGGCTAGTCGCCGCTGTAACGCTATTCTTTGGCTCCTTTTTAGGGAAATTATAAAGCCATTAATACAGTTCTGTTCTAGGTTGGGTGGGCCCATTTATCAACTGCCAAATAACGGTATTTCAAAAACTGAAGTCTATATGATTAGATAATATACCATAATGAATATATATATATATATATATATATATATATAAAAGACATTAGTTTTAAAAAAATTTAAAAAAACCCGCGAAATATGACGTCCCTCGTTTCGCGCGGTTTCTCCAACTAATCCTCATCCTCTCTCTAACTGTCTCTCTCTCAACAGCTCAATTTAAACGATTCTTCCATGAAAGTTTACGGCTAATTATTTTGAATTAGTTCCGAAGAATTTATTGCCTTCCCCGCCATCTCTTCTTTGATTCTTTCGCTATGTATCCAAACCATCCATTGATTTCATCTACCTTTTCCGCCTTCGCTTCTCATGCTCTTCGTTTTCCCTTTGGATTCGTTTTTTCTGTTTTTTTCTTTCTGCTCATCAATTATGGAGCTGTTCTCGAATCATCCGGTGGTTTACAAGCCTGTGAACGAAGTAGATTTGAGTTCTGATAGCTCTGAGTTTTATCTCCGACCCGATGTTAAAGGTTTGCTTTCCCATTCTTTCAAATTAATTGGATATTCTTTCCTAATCTGATTGCTCGATAAATTTCACTAGTCAGTGAGCTAATGACAGAGATACATTGAAAAATATATCGGTTTAAACTGCACATTGGTGACTAAATGCGATGGACTTAACTTGAATTATTCCCAATAATCTAAAAGGTATGATGGCTCCGAATCGAATTCCAATCTGATTGGTACCAACATGGAAGATAACTTTTTCAGAGATAGTTTCTATCATTCAATTATTGAAGGGATTTTCTCGCTGGTATGTGAAGACGTTAATCTTCTTAATAGCCCCAAGGAAGGCTGCACTGATCGTGAAGATTTTCGTCTGGTTTTTGGAATCAAGGATTTTTGGAAAGTCGCTATTATACGTGCTCAAAGCAAATAATCTAATTCACAAGGTATGTTTTTCCATTCTTTCTTTTTCTCTCATTTTGTCGTCTTAAAGTGAGGGAACAAAGAATTTTTTTATTATAAAAGTTGCCTCTTTCCTGATTATAATCAACTTTCGAAAAATATCCACAACCATCTGTTTGATTTCAGTTCCCTTTTCTTTCCCAAAATGTCATTTATTTACTAACCAGCTAGTGTATTTGCAGTTGAATTATTTTGCTAAAAATTTGTAATGCCATTCTCTGAATTTCGTAACAAAATTTTGCAGTCCATCACAAATGCCGAGTTGGAAGAGTCGCCAGTTTTTGTTCCCACGCATCCTCCATAGAAAAAAAAAACTATTTTAAAGCTGATATTGTTGGAATTTTGAATAAAGTAATTGGTACCCTTTGGAATTCAAAACTCTCAACCACATTATGGTCTAGTATGTCAAAGGTTTCTAAAACCATCAAATGCATTATATGAAATTTAAGATTGCATTTACATGGTTAATGAATACATGAAACTTCTCATTTAATTCACACCTCTTGATATTCATAGTCTCTTGATGGAAGGGCCTATAAATAGGAGGTGAATTTGTTGTTTGAGAATCAATCTATTTCCACCTATCTCATAGAGAAATACACCATCATTGAGAGATAGAAAGGATTAGTAGAGATCTTCAAGAGAGAAAGCGACAATCTAGGTTTAATCATCAATGGCCGGAGGTAACTCAATTCTTTTCCGCACTTGATCTAAATGCTTTATTTTGTTCTTTAGTAAGCATGTTAGATCGATTTCATCATTTAGTCTAACATTTGGTATCAGAGCAAATTTTTCGCCTCTGTCTTGATGATTCAAACATAGAAGTTTTTCCATTAAAAACTTTCGATCTTGAAGTTATGTTTTTTGTATTATTATTGTAATTTTTATCATAAAGAAAATGGATTGTGAAATTTTAATTTTATCATCGTTCTATTTGGTGATCGGAGTGATGACAAAATACGGGTTTAAATTGGATCATTTTGTTTTACGATTTTCGTATATAAAAAAAAAATGGAATTTTAAAGATTTAAACCCGAAATCTATTTTTTGGGTTGCCAAAGAAAATCGTCATTTAATCTATTTGATTTATGATGTTTAGAATTTCATAAAATAAAATTTGCAGCAATTGTGATTCGATCCCTAGACCTTAAGAGCTTGATGTTGGGTGGGTGACCACTTAGCCAAAGAATATTTTCAATAAATGTTGCACATTTTATTTTATTAATATAATAATATTACCGTAAAATTTATTTGATTGAGATTTTGTTTAAATAAGAGACTAATTACTACGTGGTTACAATTGGTCTAAGCCAGGGGATTTATGTCCTTATGTTCTAACGAACAGTCTGGTTAATTAAGCCAATTTGTACCATAAATTGTGATTTTGTTTCTTCGAGTATATAGGCTGGAATACCACTGGTTGCGAGCTATTGGTTCAAAGAATTCTGTGTGAATTATACCAGGGGTTTAACAATGCCACGTACTCCAAAAATATATATATATATATTAAGTGAATTAAATGTCAAGTGATTAATATAATTTTGTCTAATTGAAAATTAGCCACAGCATTTTAGTTTGATAAAATTATATATTAAGTATGAAAAGTCACATTATGACATTTATTGTAATTAATCTTATATGTATGATAAAATTTATCCCACAGGAAATTTTGTTGTTTTTATATGATTAATTAGAATAAAATATCAAGTTATTTTTCTTAATTACCCACAGGAATTATGAAAGTCAATATACCTTGATAGTTTTATTATTTAATGAAAATGAATCTAATTGATTTAGAATTTTAGTCCACAGACAAGTTCTAGATTCATTATAGCATGATTTACATTGGTAAAACATGAATTTAATTTTTGCCTCTTGTTAAGCATGTGTAATTTATTTTTGCAGTTATACATTCTCTGAATTTCTCTGATATAAAATGCGATATACCTGAATTAAGGGGTGATAATTATAAAGTGTGGAAGGAAAGAATTCTTCTGCATTTGGGGTGTATGGATATCGATTATGCTATTCGGAAAGACAAACCAATTATTACACCGACTAGTAGCTTAGATGATCTTGCTCTTTATGAACGTTGGGATCGTTCAAATCGCCTTAGTGTGATGTTCATAAAGACTAAGATCGCTGCTGGTATTCGTGGTTCTGTCGATCAGCATAATGATGTTAAGGCATTACTGAAGGCTATAGAGGAACAATATGAAACTTCAGATAAGGCACTCGCCAGTACCCTCATAATGAAACTTTCATCCTTAAGGCTCACTTCAGTTACTGGTGTGCGCGAGCACATCATGCAAATGAGAGATATTGCGGCTCAACTTAAAACTCTTGAGGTTGATATGTCAGACTCTTTCCTGGTGCACTATATTCTGAATACTCTTCCACAACAGTATGGTCCCTTCAAAATCTCTTACAACACACATAAAGATAAATGGTCAATGAATGAACTTATGACCATGTGTGTTCAAGAAGAAGGAAGACTTGTTATGGAAAGAGGTGATAGTGCATTGATGATGACTCATGGAAAGAAAAAGTTTCAAGCCAAAAGAAAGGATAAAGGGAAAGGAAAAATACCGATCCAATCTGGTGAAATCAAGAAAGAAATTGAGTGTTTTTTCTGTAACAAGAAAGGGCACATAAAGAAAGATTGCACCAAATTTAAAGCATGGTTTGAAAAGAAAGGTATACCAACCTCCTTTGTTTGTTATGAATCTAATATGGCTCATACTATTTATAACACATGGTGGATTGATTCTGGTTCTACAATCCATATTTCAAATACCTTGCAGGGTATGCGAAACCTACGGAAACCAGTGGGAAGTGAGCAAAGCATCTATTCGGGAAGCAAGATGCGTTCACATGTTGAAGCTGTTGGAACATGCAGTTTAGTTCTCAACAGTGGTTTCATTTTGAATTTAGAAAAGACTTTCTATGTTCCTAGTTTTTCTAAGAACTTAATTTCAGTTTCCAGACTTGTACCTTTGGGATTTTCCTTTACTTTTTCAGATATGAACTTTAGTTTATTTCATAAATCTGATCTTGTTGGAAATGGCACAATGTCTGACGGTCTTTTCTCAATTGATATACAAAATGATACCAATAATAATGTTATGCATATTCATACTGGTAGTAAAAGATGTGTTATAGATGAGAATTCTTCTATATTATGGCACCGGAGATTAGGTCATATCTCCATACAGAGAATTAAAAGATTAGTAAATGATAAAGTACTTAGTGCTTTAGACTTTACTGATTTCGATACATGTTTGGATTGCATTAAGGGAAAGCAGACCAATGTATCTAAAAAGGGTGCAAAGAGGAGTTCTGAGATATTAGAAATCATACATTCAGATATTTGTAGTCCGACTATGGACTCAAACGGTCCAAGATACTTTATCACCTTTATTGATGATTACTCACGATATATGTATCTCTACTTGCTTCAAAATAAACATGAAGCATTAGATGCCTTTAAAGTTTTCAAGGCAGAAGTAGAGAAACAATGCGGTAAGCAAATTAAGATTGTGAGAACTGATAGAGGTGGAGAGTATTACGGTAGATACACTGAGGATGGACAAGCACCAGGTCCATTTGCTAGATTTCTTCAAGAGCACGGTATTGTTGCTCAATACACTATGCCTGGTTCTCCGGATCAAAATGGTGTGGCTGAAAGAAGAAATCGAACATTATTGGATATGGTGAGGAGTATGCGTAGCAACTCTAAACTTCCTGATTTCTTGTGGCCTGATGCACTCAAGACGGCAGTATATTTATTAAACCGGGTTCCGACGAAGGCTGTCGAAAAGACACCATTTGAGTTATTGAAAGGTTGGAAACCGAGTTTAAGGCATATACGAATTTGGGGATGCCCGTCTGAGATTAGAGTTTATAACCCACAAGAAAAGAAACTAGATCCAAGGACTATTAGTGGCTATTTCATTGGATATGCCGAAAAGTCTAAGGGATATAGATTCTATTGTCCATCTCATAACACTAGGTTTGTGGAATCAAGAAATGCTAAATTTCTTGAGAATGACTTGATTAGTGGGAGTGATCGATTTCAAGACATTTCTCTTGGAATAAATCATATTAATGTTCAACCCTCTATCTCAAGTGATAGATTGATTGTTGTACATAACATTCCTACAGCTGAAATGAATGTTAGACAATCAACTAATGATATTCCACATATTGCTGATAATGATCAACTTTTCGAGGAAACTCCTATGGTTGTTGATCGACCTATTGAACAACAAATTTCTCGAGAAAATGTCGGTACGACACTAAGGAGATCTACTAGAGAGAGAAAATCAGCTATTCCTAGTGATTATGTAACATATCTACAAGAGTCGGATTATAATATTGGAGCCGAAAATGATCCTGAAACGTTTTCACAAGCCATAAGTAGTTGTGAATCAACTTCGTGGTATGATGCCATGAAAGAGGAAATGAATTCTATGAATTCAAACGAAGTCTGGGATCTTGTCAAGTTACCTGATGGTGCAAAAGCCATTGGATGCAAATGGGTCTTTAAAACTAAGAAAGACTCATTGGGTAACATTGAAAGATATAAAGCAAGACTCGTTGCTAAAGGATTCACACAAAAGGAGGGAATCGATTACAAGGAGACCTTTTCTCCGGTATCTAAGAAAGATTCTCTTCGCATTATTTTGGCTCTAGTTGCACATTTTGATTTTGAGTTGCAACAAATGGATGTGAAAACGGCTTTTCTCAATGGAGAACTAGAAGAAGAAGTTTACATGAAACAACCTGAAGGATTCTTCTCTAGTGAAGGTGAGCACTTAGTATGCAAGCTTAAGAAATCCATATATGGATTGAAACAAGCTTCTCGTCAATGGTATTTAAAGTTTCATAATGTTATCTCTACATTTGGATTCGTAGAGAATATTATGGATCAATGTATATACCAGAAGGTTAGTGGGAGCAAAATTTGTTTCTTAGTCCTATATGTGGATGATATTTTACTTGCATCAAATGATAAAGGTTTATTGCATAAGGTGAAACAGTTTCTCTCTAAAAATTTTGATATGAAAGACATGGGTGATGCTTCCTATGTCATTGGTATTAAGATTCATCGAGACAGATCTCGAGGTTGTTTGGGACTGTCTCAAGAAGCTTATATCAATAAAGTTTTAGAGAGATATCGGATGAAAGATTGTTCACCTAGTGTAGCTCCTATTGTGAAGGGTGACAGGTTTCATGAAAGCCAATGCCCGAAGAACGATTTTGAGAGAGACCAGATGAAGAACATTCCATATGCTTCAGTTGTTGGGAGCCTGGTGTATGCTCAGGTCTGTACTAGACCTGACATTGCATTTGTTGTTGGGATGTTAGGACGATATCAGAGTAATCCTGGTAAAGACCACTGGACTGCTGCAAAGAAAGTGCTTTGGTACCTTCAAGGAACCAAAGACTACATGCTTACTTATAGACGGGCTGATAGCTTGGATGTGATTGGCTACTCCGATTCAGACTTTGCTGGCTGTGTTGATTCTCGAAAATCAACATCTGGATACATTTTTATGTTTTCCGGTGGAGCTGTATGTTGGAGAAGTGCAAAACAGGGCTTGACTGCCACATCCACTATGGATGCCGAGTTCGTATCATGTTTTGAGGCTACTTCACATGGTGTATGGTTGAAGAGTTTTATTTTAGGGCTAAGAGTCGTTGATTCTATTCAGAAGCCGCTAAAGATATATTGCGACAATTCAGCTGCAGTCTTTATGGCTAAGAACAACAAAAGTGGAAGTCGAAGTAAGCATATCGACATTAAATATTTAGCCATAAGAGAACGTGTTAAGGATGCCACAGTGGTCATCGAACACATTAGCACTGAATTGATGGTCGCCGATCCTTTAACTAAAGGCATGCCACTGTTGAAATTTAAGGATCATGTACGTAAAATAGGACTTGGTTCCTCTATGTAGTTTTTCGTTGTTGGAACGAATATTTGTAACTCTTCTCATGATATTTCTCATATTTATATTATTGTGTACACATTCAGTTGAGAAATATACTAAGGCATAAGATCCTGAATAAACGTAGGGTTTATTCATTAAGTTTATGGGTAATAAAGAAGAAATATGATACATTGTGATACATACTCGATAATTCTCAAATTACTTAAAGAGAATTTTTCGATATGATTCATGTATTATTTTCTTAAGAAAGTGATACTTAGACCAAGTGGGAGAATGTTGGAATTTTGAATAAAGTAATTGGTACCCTTTGGAATTCAAAACTCTCAACCACATTATGGTCTAGTATGTCAAAGGTTTCTAAAACCATCAAATGCATTATATGAAATTTAAGATTGCATTTACATGGTTAATGAATACATGAAACTTCTCATTTAATTCACACCTCTTGATATTCATAGTCTCTTGATGGAAGGGCCTATAAATAGGAGGTGAATTTGTTGTTTGAGAATCAATCTATTTCCACCTATCTCATAGAGAAATACACCATCATTGAGAGATAGAAAGGATTAGTAGAGATCTTCAAGAGAGAAAGCGACAATCTAGGTTTAATCATCAATGGCCGGAGGTAACTCGATTCTTTTCCGCACTTGATCTAAATGCTTTATTTTGTTCTTTAGTAAGCATGTTAGATCGATTTCATCATTTAGTCTAACAGATATTACCACCACTAAGGCATATACATGTCACTCTGAGAAATGTTTTTTTAGTAATTTATATCATTTATTGCAAATACGGAGAACAACAAGTCAAGCACATCGATTTGGATCTATCTCCATCTGAACGAGTCCAAGAGGGAGTAGAATTTTTGGAAGGAAATTCAGAGAAAACAGTAATCCTTGATTTTCGACATTGGGCAGTGATGTTTCTTCCTTGCGGGTCGGCGCACCGTGGGTCGGAAGAATGCCGTACGCGGGGCTCAGATGAACGTTGCGTACGACAAACAGGAAAATGGCTCGTGCGAATTGTAGAGTTGGGTTGCGGAAGCGTATTGTGGTAGAAATAATGGGGAATTGGTCGTATGAAAATGGAGATGGCTCAGTAAAATATGAGAATGGCTCGGGAGATGGAAATATGGGTGAAATCGGACAAGTATGGAAAAAGGGGTGATCGCTCGGTGGAGGGATAGACACTTTAGAGTTTTGGTATGTAGATAGATGGACAATTTGAATACTTGAGCAATCAAAGTATTCTCCTCGATAGACCTCGCCCGCACTCGGATGTGATGCACCGATCGTACGTGCAAAGGGTTGACGTTCTCGGCCAGATATTACGCACCGGAGAAGTATACGTCGGAGAGAGCTTCAAACCTTTTGGGAAAAAGGTGCAATGCACAATTTTACTCAAAATTCACTCTATCTCATTCAAGTGCAAGTGTTACACTTAAATACTAAAAATGTAAAAGCGATAAGATAAAAACTAAGAAAGATAAGCTAAGCCCTTGGATGACTTGAACGCCTTGGATTAGCTTTGGGAAGACTTTGGTTGACTTTAGGCTTGGTTCAATAGGATTGGCACGGTCGGCTTTGAGTCTTGACCGGAGGTGACCATGGTTGACCACGAGGGTGCGTCGGGTGGATGGAGCTCCGAACAAATGGAAGATTTGCTCGAGGCAATCTGGATCCGGGGCTTCTAAAGTTCCTTTGGTGGTCAACATAATGTAGCGCGCGGTCTGGTTCTTCGATGGTCCGATAATGACTCGAGCATGTGCGTGGGCGCATCCGAATGGGCTGAACCGGAGGTTGTGCATATCCGAATATCAAGGGATCCGTGAGTTTGTCGTGCAAAGCTGTTGCTTGAAGATCTTCTGATGATTCAACAGCTGGATCACGGATTTTATGGATGGAAATCCCTTGAGGGTCGCCGGTTTGTTGTTGATCGGCCTTGTATGCGCGTCCGATGGATGATCTTCGGACATCTAAGAGATATGTCCGTGCTAATTTGAACCTCATCCTTTCTTTGACCAAATAACCAAAATACTTAAGGATTTAAGTAAAGTGACCGATAGGATTTGGCCAAGGTCTTCTATTGGGCCGAGGCTTGACCGAGGGTCGGTCAATGTTCGGCCGAGGCGGTCCTTCGTGGGCCTTCACTTATGTAGTGAGCTTTCCTCTTCTTGGGCTGTCTTCTCTTCTTTTTCTAAGGCTAATTGCTGGCTGAAAAGAAATAAACTAAGTGTGACCGAAAGTAGGGCCCATGGTTGAACACTCAATCCATAGGATTTGGACCGTGTGTTCTCTCATATCGGTCACTTATTCCAACGGGCCGAAGCCCTAGTGGACTTCGGCAAGGACGACGACCATGTCTCCATTGGTCGTCGGGTTGGGCTCGTGGGGCGCCCGTTGGGTGCTGGGCCTGTCTCGGTCGAGAGCCTCGGTCGTGTCATGGGCCGGGTTGTCGGGTGCGTCATGGCCGGGCGTTGTCGGACACCACATGATCGAGACTTTAGGTCGCTCCCGATCATGTTCGGATGGAAGTTCCAAAGTTATGATTCATGGAAAATAAGCAACTAAATTAGTAAAATCACCCGTGTTCGTCGGGTCCACATCCGTGATGTGCTCCGGTTGCACATCAGGCAATAATGGACTATTCAAAAGCTAATTGTTCAGGAGAAATAACTCCTACAACTGTATGTAACTTTCTAACACCACATGCCTAGGTTACTTTGCTGCAATGTGCTTTTGATACTTTTTAAACTGTTTGATATTCTGACGTCACTTTCTTTAGTATTTGTTCTGGTTGAAAATTTTATAGATTGCAGAGAGATTTATAGCTGCTGCGGTAGAATCCTCCTTCCCGCAATTGAATATGTCATTCTTTATCAACTATGATGGCGAAGATATTTTAAAGCAGGCAACTGAATCAAGTCTTTGTTCCCGAATCACATGGGTTCAGTTCTTAAAATAGTCCCAAGGACGAAGCTCATTTCTTATGCTCATATTCAATGTGATATGTTTTAGGAGAGTCTATTTCAATTCTAGATGGAGTCACAATTGCCATCAAGGACGAAATAGACTGTTCCCCATATCCGACAACAGGTAATCTTGCAATCCTATAATTTCTCTCGATCAAGACTCAAGCTACACGCATCATATTTTAACTCCCTGTTTGGAAAATCTTAATTTTCAGGTGGCACAGAATGGCTGCACAAATTTAGACATTTTGAAAGTGATGCATGTTGTGTTAAATGCCTCAGGTCACGCGGTGCGATTCTCGTTGGTAAAAAGAACATGCATGAACTTGGTGCTGGGACTAGTGGAATAAATCCCCACTATGGGTAAAAGGATCAAACCTTATCTTCTTCAGTTCCTCCTCTAATTCAAGCTAATGTGTCGTTTGAACATCTCAAGTCATGTTTGCTTTCCTTTAGTTATACAATCTCTATAATTTGTTATATTCTGATAACGAAATGAAACATCACAGATAATAAATTGATCTAGGGAGACTAGAAATCCATATAATACCAAAAAGATATCGGGAGGTTCTTCTAGTGGATCTGCTCCAGTTGCGGCTGCAGGATTATGCCTAGCTGCCTTAGGTGTTGATGGGGGAGTGTTGGGTGCGAATGTGTCATTAAAAATCGCAAGTGCACAGTCAAGTAATATAAAAGATTATCGATCCCACGAGTATAACGAATCTAATATTTTCCGAAATAAAATGTAAAATAGTTATATAAAATTGATAAAAATGGTTTGATGATTTTTTGTTAAAAGTAAAATAAAAAGAAAATATAAACAAATTAAAAGAAACAGGCAGATCTGAAAAACAAAAGAAATTCAGCGATAAGGAATGTTAGATTTCGGTTTCTCCTGTTTATTCACTCTCGGCCGTATGCCTGTGCTACAGCATAGACTACAGCACGTTTGACGGGAAAGATATCTATGAAATCGGTTGCTAGCGTCGCCTACCAATTGACTCCTTTTTCTCAATTCCTTCTAATTTTATGGCAAAGACATTGAGATTTGAAGACCTTCATAACCGATCTTATTAGTTTCCCTTTGAGCTAACATTTTAATCAATTAAAAACATTTAGTTAAATTACAATTAAATTAATTTAACAACTCAAACGATTCAACTACTTTATAGATGATTTTCTAATGGCGTGTTAGAAATCATTAAGTACGTTATAACTGTAGCGTCCAGCTTATACACGATAGAAATGAAAACCTAGTTGAATTATTCAAATTACGAAATAAATACAAACCGAGAGCTCATAAAACAAGATACTTCCAAAATCTAACCAAGATAAATTTAGTTCATGCTGAAAATAAAAAGAACACAAGATAAATGTTCACAAATCATAATTACAGCGCTTAATAAAAGATAAACAGATTCACCGTTGCTTTCTTCAAAACTCTGGTGGCATCCTGCGAGTTCTTAAATTTGCTATGGTTTCTCTGTTCCATTTGTAGCACGGCGCCGCTTATCATTTTTGCATTCTTCTCTCGGGTCTGCCTCCCTCTTTTTAAAATTCGTGGCAGCTCTGATTTTCTCTCCAATCGGTTAGACTCTCCAAATTTAATGCACATTTTATGCTGATTTTATGGAGATAATCTTTCTCTCTTCAATCCATATTGATTTGCAATTTAAATCTCTCTAATCTTATCTCTTTTCAACTCATTGTTTTTCATCTTTATCCAGTATAATCCCTGCAAAATAGGTAACCAATCGGGCAGATAAAAATATTTTCGGAATAACAAAATTATCGCGTTTTTATTAACTTCTCGCAGATTCTGCGGCGTGAGTTGCAACACATATTACAGAATGCAGCATAAAATCCCGCAATTTATTACTTGATATTGAACAATTCTCATAAATTCGATGGACATAATTAATTCTTTTTCAAGACTTAACAACATCCTCAAACTTAATTCATTGTTCGCCCTCGATTAATGTATAGCAAAAAGAAAACAAAGCAAAACTAATCAACGAAAAGAGAACATATTTTCAATCATCGCCTATATCATTACGAATTTAAGCAATAAAGTTTAGCAACTACCAAATCATCTAAAATCTCCTTCAATTCAGATCATTCAATCCTTCAATTCCCTTCAATAGTGTGTGTGTGCCGCATCAAACGAATTAATATATCGAGCAATTAGAAACATCGCAACATGCATTAATTCTTTCACCTTGTTTTTCGAATCAGAAATTTCAAACATATGAAAGATTATCCAAAATAAAACAGGCCAATAATAACTTTCAAGGGAATCATTTTATTAGTGTCTTCTCTATTGTTATACCGTCTTTTTACTTGAAAGCACGTATGGGTACCGGCTCCCGAGTTACTCGGCAAATACTCCCTCCAAGAAAAACACTATTTTTTTTTCTTTTTTTGGTCCCCCATTTTGTTTGAGTTTTGGTGGGACATAGAACTTTTTCATCGAGTCATTGCTTCTTTTTTTTACTTTTTTTTTTAATAAAATTCCGCCATTGAACTTTAATGTTGGCCTAATCTTAAGTTAAATTTTCTCGCTTACACTTGTCTTCTCATCATCTAAGATAAAGTTTCCAAATCATACATACGTAAATATCTTGCTCTCAACATTAATATATTTTGAGGAGGTTTGTGTGAGAAAGAAATAGTCGGGATATCCAACCCTGTTTCTTGGGAGATCAAAGACGATTTGGTTTTTGATAAACTAAATTGCTAAAATTCAAAAATCCTAGACAAAGTCAGAAATATCTCATACTCTTTACTGAATCTTTTTTTTTTTGCTTTATTTTTACTAGTGTGAAATGCCCATCCCCAAACTTAAATCAGACATTGTCCCCAATGTCGACAAAATAAAATTAAACCACACAAAAGACAGTCAAAACACAAGTAAAAATATATACTCCCCTGGGATTTAGAGTTGTGTCTCATCATCTGGATAAGGCGTTGTAGGGCTGCTGAACACCAGTGAGAAAGCTGATAGTTAGAGCTTGAAGTTCTTTGAATTTCGTTAGAGTGCTGCGAACAGTGTTGCGTCCCTTGCTGCAGCATCATGCGCCCAGTAGGTCTTCGAAGGTTTGCAAATCGAGCAGCAGCTTGTATTATTATGAGCTTTTGGAAGCTTGATGGACACCTAAAAAAATGCAATAAAAACAAATATTACTTCTGATGTTGAGGCATCAGTCGCAACATTATTTATTTATACTAAAATGATTAAAACGAGAAAAGAAATTGTTTTGCTTCCCTATTTCAACGTCGACCGCTCGTTTGTGGTTGGTATTCTATAGTGACCTTATGCTTCATTCCATATTTTGCTCGTGTACGCCGGAATGGCCTTTTGCTCAAAATAGTTTTTGTGTATCAAATCGAGCAAAAATATGTTTTTCTTTTAGCGGCACCTTAGCATCCTCGCTTGAAAAAGCTGTAGTTCCATCCCCTTTGGAAAAATAAATCATAAAAGACAGTATGTAATGATTCTCATGCGATGAAGGGAGCGGCCCTATGAAATTGCTCTCACAAGAATCCAACAGCTCGATTTTATATAGTGATTGCATTTCATGAGTTGTGGAGATATTTTTCATCTTCGGAAATTTTTCTAGTTGCTTTTCTTGGTATGCTGTAATCTGATGCTGCAACATTGTTCTAGCATTGAAAACATATTCATATTTTTCTTCTTCCTCCATACTTTCTTTCACTTCATTAATTTTTACTGCCTTTATCTCAATATACTCTGGCTCTTCATCCAAATCTATCATTTCTTTCATTTGTCTCTTCTCATGTAACACACTCGATGTGTAATTTTCGTTTCCATCTCTTCTTGGCAACTCGGTATGACAGGATGATGTTACACGAGTTTTATTGTTCAGTGCATAAATAATTTGTTCAAGCTGATTTTCGAGAATTCTTTGTGAAGCAATTTGGTCTTCCATCATTGTTGTCAAACTCTGAAGAAGAGCATCATTTTTTGTTGTAGGTACTCGCGTAAGTTTCTCCAAAGATGGTGATTGTTCAAGCTTGAACTGATTATTTTGTGGAGGTAAAGCAGCTTGTGAGAAACCTTGTGAATGCTCCAAAAATTCAGACTCAAAATTATTTTGTTGTGATTGTCACTGATAATAAGAGATTTGCCAACTTGGATCGTAAGAATTGTTGTTCTGAATATAACCTGTGTAGTTCATGGCCTCGGGATTTGATGGGCAATATTCAAAATTATGTCTGTCACCACAAAAAGTGCACAAAACACTAAGAACCTGTTGATGCTGAGGCTGGTGCTGTTGCTTTTGCTGAATATTTGGCAAGTTCATCAGGTGATCAGTTGTGTGTATTGGAAATCCAAAGTTCGAGTTTTGTGGCAGTCCATTCATTATCGGCAATGTGGTTCTGTTTCCAAGGTGGGTCAAATGAGTTGTTTTTATCGTAACCCACATAGTTTGCTGACATAGAATTCGAAAGACATTGATTGAAAAAATGTCTTTCTCCGCAAAGTACACAAGAAAAGCTCATTACTTGATGTTGTGGAATCGCCTGTGGCACCGTCTGTGGCAGACTGAAATTCTTTAATATGTCAGTGAGAATTCTTATTTGTGTGTTCAGTGCTGTCATTGGATCGACATCCAAAACTCATTCTGCTCTTTGAGGTGGTGATGTTGTTTCTGTCAACCATTGATAGTTGTTTGAAGCCATGTTTTCCAAGAGTTGGTATGCCTCCGTATATGTTTTAGACAAGAACGCCCACCTTGCCGAAGCATCCAATATTGCTTGCGATTGACCACTCAATCCAAAATATAATGTCTTTATCTGTGCCCAAAGTGATACGTCAAGATTCAGGCATTGCTTTAGTAAATCATTGAATCTCTCTCATGCTTCATACAATGATTCACTGTTCTATTGACTGAAATTCATAATTTCTTCTCGCATTTTAGCATTCTTCACCAGCGGGAAGTATTTGATTAAAAATTGTCTAGCTAAATCTTCTCATGAGTTTATTGAGTTTGTCGGCAATGAATTTAGTCATGCTCTTGCTCTATCAGTCAATGAATATGAGAACAACTACATTTTAAGGATTTCTCTCTGTGCTGCAGCATCTTCAAAGGTATAACAGAGCTGAATAAAATCTCTATTGTGAGAGTTCGGGTCTTCTGATGCTGTGCCGCTGAACTGACTCATGTGCTGCAGCATCTGAAACATTATCGACTTCACTTCAAAACTTACTGTATTCATTTCCGCGTGTGCTATACCAGAGTTTTGTCTTTTTAAATTTCCATTACTTTGCATTAACTACAACCTGAAGCAGAAAATAGAAAATTGTTCCGCAATATATATATATATATATTTATTTATTTATTTATAACTATTTCACAAAATTTCAGAAAATTTAAATTTCGTTATCCCCGGCAACGGCGCCCAAAACTTGTTGGGTGCGAATGTGTCGTTAAAAACCGCAAGTGCACAGTCAAGTAATATAAAAGATTATCGATCTCACTAGGATAACGAATCTAATATTTTTCGAAATGAAATGTAAAATAGTTATACAAAATTGATAAAAAGGGTTTGATGATTTTTTGTTAAAAGTAAAATAAAAATAAATATAAACAAATTAAAAGAAACAGGCAGATCTAAAAAATGAAAGAAATTCAGCAATAAAGAATGTTAGATTTTGGTTTCTCCTGTTTATTCACTCTCGGCTGTATGTCTGTGCTACAACACAGACTACAGCACGTTTGACGGAAAAGATATCTATGAAATCGGTGGCTGGCGTCGCCTACCGATTGGCTCGTTTTCTCAACTCCTTCCAATCTTATGACAAAGAAATTGAGATTTGAAGACCTTCAGAACCGATCTTATTAGTTTCCCCTTGAGCTAACATTTTAATCAATTAAAAACGTTTAGTTAAATTACAAATAAATTAATTTAACAACTTAAGCGATTCAACTATTTTCTAGATGATTTTCTAATAGCGTGTTAGAAATCATTAAGTACGTTATAACTGTAGCGTCCAACTTATATACGATAGAAATGAAAACCTAGTTGAATTATTCAAATTACAAAAGCAAACCGAAAGTTCATAAAACAAGATACTTCCAATATCTAACCAAGATAAATTTAGTTCATGCTGAAAATAAAAAGAACACAAGATAAATGTTCACAAATCATAATTGCAGCGCCTAATAAAAGATAAATGGATTCACCGTTGCTTTCTTCAAAACTCCGGTGGCGTCCCGCGAGTTCTTGAATTAGATCTGGTTTCTCCGTTCCGTTTGTAGCACGGCGCCGCTTATCGTTTCTGCATTCTTCTCTCGGGTCTGCCTCCCTCTTTTTAAAATTCGTGGCAGCTCTGATAAAAATATTCTCGGAATAACCAAAATTATCGCGTTTTTATTAACTTCTCGCGGATTCTGTGCTGCGGCGTGAGCTGCAGCACATATTAAAGAATACAGCATAAAATCCCGCAATTTATTACTTGATATTGAACAATTTTCATAAATTCGATGGACATAATTAAGTCTTTTTCAAGAACTAACATGGAGGTAATCTAATTCTTCTTATAATCTAAAAAAAATTCCTTGATCATAATGCTGTCATTATTTATAAATCATTACGTTCACTTCCACATTCCTGTTCGTCTATTCTGATCAGACAGAACAAACAATTGTACCCGTGTAGTGTCTAGGCATTGCTGAGTACATATATGTAGAGACATTGTATGGAAAGATGACACAGGATCTTTTATTCAGCAGATCGTATCATAATGTTCTAGATGTACTCCATTCCCAGAGGCTACAAACTGGCATGCAGGGATTTAGTAAGGTGGCTAGAGATAGAAATGTTTTTTTTTTTATAATGAGAAATTATGTAACTGGAAAGGAATCAAACTTGTATTTTCAAAATATAATTTTCCTGGACCAAAATTTGACTTCTGAGATGAAATTTATAGGCTATGTTGATTACAAAAGCCAATAGCTCAATCTATAAGTTGGGCTGCTTTAGACAAATGGGGAGTGATATAACATAAGAAACCCACTGCTCTAAAACTCAAACCGTACAGGACTATGGACCATAATCATTTTCAACTTAAATAAACTTATGATTTGTTTCCTATATCACTGTACTTTAATGGCAAAAAATGGCTAATTTGTTATCTAGGATCTGTCCGAATGCCTGCTGCTCTTTGTGGAGTTGTCGGTTTCAAACCAACCTTTGGACGTGTGTCTCCTGATGGGTGAGTACTTCAATTTCTACTGAAAATAATTATTTCTACTATCTTGTATTCTCTTTTCAGTTAAACGATGAATTATTCTCTTCACAGGGTTCTTCCTCTGAACTGGACTGTTGGAATGGTAGGAATATTAGCAGGCACCATCCAGGATGCATTCATTGTGTCAGTTATACCTCTTTGGTCGTTACGTTTTTCCATAGGATACCTTCAGTTGTTTTCGTTGGAATAACTTTCTCTATTTCATAAATGGCAGCTATTGCCGGTAAACTTCAATTGCATCAGCAAACCACTACTTCCGTAAGAATTAATATAAAAGAAAAATTTTAGCCCTCCCGTATAAACTTTCCTAGGCATCAAAAGAGCTTTTTACTTGTCAATAAGCAAATAAATTGTACATTTTTTAAAAAACTATTTTAGGGGGAAAGGATGAGATAAAGTAACTCTCTTAGAGAGTACAATTGCATGAAATGGCTTCCTTTTAGGAACACAAGCCAAGTAGTAAAATCAACTAAAATGAAGAACTTTTTTCTTAAAGATTCGTTCTATCTTATATAAAATGTCATGCACCTCTTCCTTGCAGATCATTCAGCCCAAGTTCAATTTTCCAGTTCTGAACTCAACAAAACCCTTATCTGACATCAGATTGGCAAAGTATGGAGAGGTTATAAATCTTTATTTGACTCCTTTCATGGGCAACGTCAATACTTTTGAGCGATGAATGGCTTCTCATGTCAACAATCTGTTTTTATGAACCATTAATTAGTGGTTCAACGATTGCAGGGAAGAGATAAGAGTTTGTTGTTCCAGTGCAGTAGAAAAGCTTCAAAAGCATTATGGCTGGCAGGTATAAGAGAAAAAGAGGGTCTCAGTCGGTTTCATTTTTTAGATGATGCTCCGTAGTTCATTCCTCTAGAGTGAAACGAAGTAAATACTTCTAATCATGAGTGAGAATGAAAACATGAAATCTACAGCGCATATAAAAAATCTATTAAGTTTTTAATTTACAGATATGAAGTTGTCTCCACTTTTGGTCATGCGTATGGAGGGAAAGCACTAGTTTTTTTTAACAAATCTCTTATTTTGAATACTATTAGCCTTGTAGATTAGAACGCACTTGGATTTCCAATTCCTTAATGAATCGCCCTTTTTCTTTGATGTTTCTTTATTTTCCCATTCAAAATTTATTAGTACCAGTATACATTTCTAATTGTGAGTCTGTGACACAAAATTATGCCATAAAAAAATGTTTGAAGCTGACTGTTTATTTCTTTTTTTTTTTCTCAAGACCGTGAAGGTAACTATACCAGAGATAGAAACAATGCGCCTGGCCCATTACGTAACAATTGCATCTGAATGCAGCAGTTCTTATCTACAAAAAACTATACAGATTATCCTTACCAGCTATATTTTTTTACTGACTGTGAAATTTCAATAAATGCAATATAATTTTAATGTAGCAGGCACTTTTCAGAGCTTGGTTGGGATGCAAGAGTAGCACTTGCAGTGTATGGTGCTTTTAGCAGCAAGGAATATATAAAGGCTCAAAGAATTACTGGTGCTCATTGCTCAATATAAAGTGTTGAAAACAAAACATTTGCAGCTATTTAAAAATTCTCGACCAATTTCTTTAAAAATCCCACCATTTTACGGCGTAATAATGTTCAATATTAGAAAATCTCAAAATCTGTTTAACATGTCTAGAAAATGGAGATTAAGTGGCAAATGGGTTGAAGCTAGCACTGTGATGAGTATAATTTAGAGTTCAAATTGGATGATAAATGGAACACAAAGTTCCGACTTTTGTTGTCCAAAAATACGAAAAAGAAGGTAAAGAGTAAATATATAATTATAAATCTATTTTCATAACAAAAGTTAATATACAATTGCAACCTCTATTCATCTTCTCTCTCTTTCTCATTACCTCTTTCTTCATTTTCATTCCATGTTTGATTTTCCTCAGATTTCTGCAACTATGCGGCCATGACAGTAATTACCAATTACCGATAAATGCCAGTTCTTGAAGAAATGTAAAAGCTTTTTTCCTTGTTTGCGTTTTACCAATTTCAACTCACTAAAACATGTAGCCGACCCTGCAGTTCTTCGTCGATAAGAAAGTCATCCACTGTTGCAAGGGAGTTCAATTGCTGACTAAGCGAAGCCATCGTTTTTTGGCACTCTGCAAATTTTAGAGCAGCCAATGCTAGCTCCTCTTCCTGGCAATAAGAAGATACTAAGACAGCTGAGTAATTGTATTAATCAAATCAAATCTCATGCACGAGCACGAGCACGAGCATGAGTTGAAGAAGAGAACACCACGTTTTTCTAAATACTGCCTTCAAATGCAAGAAATCCCAGAAATATTCTTTTTTTTTTTTTGTAAATTCATCGTAATTCATCATATTTCGTATTTTCTACAAGAAGAAGACAGCAGCTCTAATCATGACAGTGAATGGATAATACTACTTTCGAGAGAAATAAAATAAAATAAAAAAAATTGGCCTGTCTCCTAAACTGGAATATTTTCAAGGGAAAAAAAAAAACAGGGAATGGATTCAACACTTCTAGCAAGTTTGTAATAACTGTAAATCAAATTGCAGCAATTAGCAGCAGGGAAATGCAGGACTGATTCAAAGAACAATGCTTACTCTTAAAGTAGGGTGTATATTGGATAGGGATTTCAAGTGTTAATCTACTTTTCTTGGTCTGGTCATCTGTCGTTAATTTTCTAACCACTATGTTCTGTAATTCATGCTGTGTTAATGAGAAGACAGTGGAAGTGCTTCTTAGAAAATAGGGATACCTGCTTCAGTTTAAACTCTTCATTGGCATTTTTTATGCGAAGAATCTCGATCTCATGCAAAAATGCACCATTTTGTTTAGTTCTTGATAGCTCGTCTTCAAGATTTTGGAATTTGGTTTGATTTGACGCAGCCAAAGCTTGCTCCCTTTCGTTTTCTTCTTGTAAAGAACAAACTTTTGAAACCAGAGCTTCGATCTGAGCTTTGGTCTCTCGGGCTTGTGATTCGGACGCTTCTAGCTTCGTTTTTAAGGCTATGAATTCCTCCTCTGCAGCTTCCTTTACATCATTCATAAGATTTAACTGCTTGCTCAGCTCAACAAATGAAATTTTTTCTTCTTTGAGCAGACTTCCCATAGTCTCGAGCTGATTTTGGCACTCAGTTAGAGCAGTTTCAAGTTCTGTTTTTTCGAACTTAATCCGCTCCAACTTCTCCTCCAATTCAGCGGTTTTCTGAATCATTTTTTCGAGTTGAAACTTCAAGGGGTTATTGTCTGACCCAGTTTCTGCATTAATACGACAGCTCTGACTTCCATTGGGCAATGAAGCTAGCCTTTCCATTTCGAGAAAATCGTCCATGAGATTGATTTCTACAGAAGTCACCACAGCATTCGATCCAACATCCTTCACGTTTATGCGCTGATCAGGTTCGACGATACGAGGAGAAGCCATTGGTCTTGAATCGCAAATCTCCACTTGATTTTCCTCCAAGCCTCTTGTTCTCTGCAAATCCATTTCAACAGCAAGTAATCTCTCCACATAATCAGATTGGCTATCAATAGAAGACTCTGCATACACGGAAGATGGAAGAAATGACTTGGAAAGATGAGCAGGAGATGATTTCCGAATCATGGCCTTTAGTTTGTGGCACTCAGCTTCAAGCTTAGCCATCTTCTTTATGCTGTCCAAGTGTTGCTTACTGGCCATTTCTGCAGCTCGAGTGCTCAAGTCCCTCTCAATCACCTTCTCTTCTAACTCCTTAGCCAGTGAATAGAGTTCGGCTCGTAGTGCAGACTTATCCTTCTCTGCAACCTCAAGCTTTGAACAGAAATCATACTCGGTTTCAATTTTGGTAGTTTGAAGTTGGGTTTGGAGTTCGATAATCTGTGTTTCGAGGACTGACTTCGTCATTTCCCATTCGGAAGTTTTCTTGGCAACAATGTCATGGAGTTTCAGATCTTGATCTTCTCTCGATTGACGAAGCTGCCTAACACATTCTTTTAGTGCTCCTTCAAGATGCCCAACTCGATCTTCCAAACCGGACTTCTTTAGATTCACATCCTCGAGTTGTTGTTTCAGCATCACAACCTCATTTTCAGCCTTCTCCCAACCTAAAAATAAGAAATTTTAACAACCAGCCAATAGAAACTGTTTCTAAAAACGACACAATAACAAATTTATCTTTTTCAAAATACTGTCCAATCCTTGGACATAATAACCTAGCAGATATTAGCACAGTCAAACTAATAGGACATCGTAGTACAAGTAAAGAACCATTTATTCTAATATTTGACATGATAAGCCATTCAAGTGAAGATTGAATACTCTTATTTGGCATGAACACCAATCCAATCTAGTCAACATTGCAAGTTCACAGTCAACGAGATAAAGAGCTTACTTTGAACTGAAATTATACACATCTGAGGAATGGAAAATTCAAATAATAACCTGATACAGCTTCTTCTGCAACTTTTGCATGCTGCTTTACCAAGTCTTCCTTGACACTTATGTTTATAAGAGCAGCAGAGAGCTTTTCTGTCAATGCCTTCACAGATTCATTAACATCTTCATCAATTATGACAGCTTTGGAAGTCACCTCCGGGGATTGAGTGGTCTGAGACGGAGATGCCTGGGGATTAAAAGAATTACACCAATTTTCCACAAGTTCAAAGGATAAACGATTGTATAAATCCAATTTATTTGAAACAAATTCCCACCTGACCATCTGAAAACCTCTCAGAAGAAATTGATCCCGAGCTCTCCGATTCACCTGCACTCTTCTCCGAAGACCTTTTTCTCCATAGCCAACTCCTGCGGTCCATCGCAAAACAAGCGATAAGCACCTTTCAAGCCCATACAACCATCTTCAGCTGCAGTATGATAGTCGCTACAAGCGAGCAAATTCCAATCCTCTCTCTTTGATAGAACTATTCAAATGGTTTGGTTCGTATCAGAAATTCAAAGCCTAAGAAACCAAGAAGCAAAGAGAACAATCAATCAGGTGGGAAATCAAAGGAATGAAGGACTTTGCTTATAATCCACTCTCTATCCACCCAACAACAGTAATATTTCACCTTTTCCCCTTACAAATAATCCAAAAATTAACTAGACTTAATGCAAACGAAAAAGTCTAGATACGGGACGGGACGCAATGATGAGAAGAGATGGGCGATTTGGACTCGTGAATCCTGTTTTCACACTACCAAGAAGCTTTCGCGAAACCAAAAACCATAAACAATTCGTCTGATCCGAACCCACCAAATTAGCGAAAATCCACATACGTTCAGAGAAAGAGGGCCACATACAGTACACAGAGATACGGACAATACACCTGACCTAAATATCAGACAGAGCCCAGAAACAGTGAAGAGCCAGTTTAAAATATCAATAAAAGGGAAATTTAGCACATGCCCACAACTACAAAATTGCAAAACGAACATTGCTCCAAGAGAAGAAGATACAAAACTGGGAGCAGATCTGAAGAACAACAGAGGATCAACAGGAGCGGACGAGAAGAAAATACTACCTGTTACTTTCTCTGCGCCGAAAGTAATTAAACGAATGGGGTTGAGAGTTTAGGATGCCATAGGAGCGGACGGAAGAAAATTGGAGAGGGAGACTTTTAGTTTTCTTTTTAATCGCAACAATTTCGACCTTCTCATCATTTGATCACGTCAAATCCTTCGTCTTCTTCGTTTTTCAAATGGTGATGGCGTTATTCCCGCCCATGTAACAAAGCAATCGTCGTCGCCATGTCTCTTCCGCCACAAAGTCTTAATTTACAGCTCTCTCTGCGGGATTGGCTCGTGGAGGGGAAGCAATCGGAAAATATCGAAGCATTTCTAAGACGTGGACTGCTAACCATGGGGAAGACCCACATGATTTGTACGTCTCGGACACCAATAATTCCATCTAAATCAACCTCCAACCCCGTCAACATTCTTATACTTTTGACACGTGTGAAATAAATCTCATTTTAAGAAATTGATTAATTGTACAATAATAAGTAATACCATTAGGCATTAGGGTCTCTTTGTTAGAATTAGCCTCCAAGATATAATAACTTGGCATTTAACAAATTGTTTATGGATTAACATTCTTATACTTTTGAGTTGAGCATGCTATAATGTATTCAAGATACAATTCAAACAAAAACTTCCAACTTCATTTTAGTATTTTTGTTTGTTCTGTGCACATGCTCATTAGATTATCGTGGCGAATTATAATTGATGAAAATAACCTTTCTAAATTAGATTGAGAAAATACCCTGTTTGAAACCTAAAGTTTCGCCAGTCTTCATCTCTTTCGAGTAGCTTGGCAATATCGACATCATACACGTCGATTACGTTATTTATTAATTATTTTTCAAGTTCATAGGGAGGTACATGGAATAGGATCACCATTATTTTGATTCTAAAAGTCAATTCTCTAGCCCTCAGGGCCCACACACCTCAGCCCGACAGTTTGTGAGATGGGAGGTTCATACTTATTGTCACAAGGAGCTACCTCACATTAGAAGTAACGACTTTCACACTGTGACAGCGCAGGCTTCGAACTGTAGCTCTTGGTTCTAAATTTATCATCTCGGAACCAACTGAGCTAAGTCCGTGCGGACAGGATTACCATTAGTTTGGTGCTTAATTATTGGTCCACCATGTGGACTCCTATAAAAGTCTTGTATCCATCTTTTATTTCTGCCTTTAAAAAATAAAATCAAGATAATGATTCAAACTATCATGCTTCAAACTTAGAAGGAATTTCTATGATTATTTGAAAACAAACATTTGAAGACAAACAATTTTCCTTGCAATAAAAAATATATGTACAGTTTTCCGATGTTCAAATTAAAATTAAAATTTTCTTTCATGAAGAATCTTGAAATTTGTAATCGCTTTATCTAATTTTGAATATTTTTATAAAATAAACTTTGAATTTAGCGATGAATTTATAGTTTTTTTTAATTTTAAAAATATTATCTCTTTTGAAATTAAATATTAAATGTTTTATTTGCATGAATTCGACCTTTCAAACTATATTTTGTCAATTGGAAAAAATTATAAGAGCCCTAAAAATGAAAATGAGAAAACAATATTCAATTATTGTAGTTAAATATTGAGTTGTGAAACTTTAATTAAATAGTTAATTTAATTTTAAAATTAAGGAAATGAAAGACAAATTCTTATCATATTCAAAATTAGAAATTAATATTAAAGATAAATAATATAGGCATATGAAATGGAACAGAGATGGGACACTAGCCCACGTTTTTAGTGGATTCATAGCTGGAAAGCTCTTCTCATTTCCACAAACTCTTTCCAACAAATATATTATTATCTATTTATATTTTGCATAATAACAAGAATTATAATAAAAATTATATTTTTTAAAAATTTTGCATTATTAAACTATCTGTGTATCAAGCTGAACCTGGCCTAGAGCCAAACTCCTTGTTCTAGTATTGCAAGACCGACAAAGACCGACTACCATCTAGGCTCACGCTCGACCCTGTACCGTGACACGAAAAGAGCTATTAATCTATTTAAATTTAAGAACACGGTCAGAAAATAAAATAAAATATAATATAATATAATGAGGAGGAAATGATCAAAATCTATAACATTTATGTTATAATTTTGGATATTGAGATATTCACAATTTAAGAGCAAAAATAGTCCTATAACTGCATGAGCATGACAGCCTAGTATAAACAGAACTAAAAATTCTGAAGAACATGTTCGGTCTCACAATCAAATCCTAACTCCTTAATACTATGTTGATTGTCTTCCTTCCAGACAATGTCAACATTGCCCCGTCGATTTAGTCGAGAATCGTTTGTTTTCCATTTCGATCTTCTGTTTTTGCTCAACTTTCAATGCTGATCTTACTTCAATCATGGAACATGCTTCCAGTGAGATGATCGAACGATCTTCGGACAATCCAAGAAACATCCGAGCTCTGACATTTGATTCGATACTTGCGGGTTCATATAACGAGCCTCCATTGTTCATATCCGACCGATCGATAGTGGGGAGTTGTTAGAAAGTTTCCATCTTTTGATGAAGCATGGATCAATGATAAAACTAAAGCTCGGCAGGCAATCCATAGTTGTGAAATGTCCGAATCGTTCCATCCAATCCAGCACCGACGATAACGAGCCCCCATGTTTTTGACTCAACAAATGGATTCATTGAGTTGATGGCATGGCTCTGGAATGAGTCAGAGAAGTCATCTTCGGCCATAGAATTCAGCTGAGGCAGAAGCTCTTCTGGCCATGTTTTAGAGTTTTTGTAGGTGCCATCTGAGATTAACCATTTACTCAACGAAAAATGCTTTGAATCTCTATTCGAGAAAGAGGAACTCGGGTCGTCCTTAAAGCTACGAAAACTTCCACCATCACTTTGTTTTCCGTTCCATGGAATCGCGACAGAAACACCTTTGGAGAAGAAATGCTCACATTCTGTGATGGATTTTTTCTGCTTAATCGCCCATTCCCGGAAATTAAGTTTATCATGATTCCATATGTAAACACGAGAGTCGTGCCCCACGGAGATGATATGTTCCTCGCTCGGAGTAAATGAACCCGAAATTTGACTTCCCGAGTTTGGAAGACCTGTTTCAAAATTTAACGATGATTTAGAGCAAAAAAAATAAGTGATTGAAACTTAATTCAGTGAATCCAAATCAAAATATTCAACAAATAGTCCAAGATGAATATAAAATGTTGACATCAAAAGATACAGCAATCAAGGTGATTAGAATATGACTCAAGTTTCGATTTGTATTAAAGAAGGGTTAATGTATAGTTTTATAGAAGCACATGCACTGGTTTAGAAAGTCAACACTACAAATCTTTTAACAATAAATAAACTAACCTAATTGAATTCAGATTTGTTGACTCAGACAATTCTTGACATGACAACCGACCATGCTATATATGAAGACAGATTTGTTGACTCCAATAATCCTTCACATGTATAGCTTTCTCGAGTTCAACGTGAAAAATATAATCTTTAATAAAAGGGAGTGCTTTTCATGTACATTTACATATATAGTATCATCGTCATCATCAGTGACAAATGGATTCAACTCAAATTATACAGTAAACTGATGTCACAATATGAAGGAGCAATAGTAATATTATTTTTAAAAGATATTATAAGAACATGGAGCGCCATTCTATATCGATAAAATATGAAAATCAAAAGATTTCTACCTTTATATTTGCGAATGATGTCAAGCCCTTCAAAAATATAAACTTTAGAATCTTCTGATGTTACCATAACTCTCCCAGGATCGTCACGAGAAAACTGAAAAAAATATACAAAAATTAGGAAACATTTCATAGAGAAGCATGAAATGGAATTGAAATAGCAAGGTCCAGATCTTGAACCTGTATTCCAGTGATGCTTTTGCCGAATCCCTTCTTTTTTCCTTGAACATTTATCTGCCCATCTAGCTGCAGATAATCATCTACACCACAATTGAAAAAAGAATCTAATAAATCATTATGAACTCAAAACAAAAACAAAAAAAAAGTGTAAAAAATCCTGCATAAAATCTACCTGCAAATGAGAAGAAGCGGCAAGATCCAGTAACAGAACCAGTGATAAATCCCTGCATAAAAAGAAGCCAAAAATGTTAGAAAAGCTAATTTTGGTGATTAATATTTATGCAAATTTGTAAAAGAGTAATATACCTTTGCATCTGGTTGGTACGATATAGAAGTAATTACATCTCGTGTATCTACCCAATCGACCACCCGCTTTTCCTTCACACCCCAAATCCGAACTTTTCCATCGACAGATCCAGATATAAAATAGTTGTCATCATCAGGATTGATTTGGATGCAAGTAACTGATAGATATACATGACGAAAAGTTAATCATGACAAAAGGAAGAACAAATGAATCATGAAAATAAACATTATTATTCAAACTTATTCTTACCATAATCATTGTGTTGAAAAACATTTAAACAGCTATCCGAACCTACTTTCCATAATCGAACAGTTTTATCCATCGAAGATGAAAGAAGACACTGCACAATCATATTTCAAGTTTAGCAACTACTCATAACGAAGAGAAATTTGGTTGAGATTATACTTACATTGGAATTGGTCCAAGCCAAGTGTAAGACATCGCCCGAGTGACCATGAAACTCTTGGACAGGTGTCTCTTCGATCCGAAAAAGTTTGTCTGGAACCACTACAGTTGTGCAGCACGTTTCCTTGCGTTGAAAATTCTTGTTTCTTTCTGTCGTGCTTCTACCCAAATTGCCTTCAGGTGTCAAAAAATTACCCAGAGCATCGTCGTGAGTTACCTGCCAAACACGCACAACTCCATCTTCGCCTCCACTAGCAAGAAACTGACCATCCGGATTGAATGCCATCGTCCAAATAGATCCCTTGTGTGCATGAAAGTTCTGTCTGTGGTAAAGAGCAGAGAGTTCTATGCATTTCTTTTTGTTTTGCTTCACCTTCACCCTCAATCTCGGGTTGAAATCTTCTTCAAAATTTTTGTCAAAACCAATTTTGCTCTGAAGATACTTCCACCAGCTCTTTATTTTCATTTCCTTTGCATCAAAACTCTGATTTTCCTCTCCTACTGCCTCAGCTTCGCTTAGTACAAACTGTGGGGAAGAAGATGAAAGGTCGGTTACATCTACGTTTTGCTCTTCTACTCTTTTATGTGTAGAAGTTGGCAAATAGCAAGAGCTTGAAGCTGCTCCACTTTGCTCAGTCAGCCTCTCAAATCCCGTTGTATTCGAATAAGAGTTAAGCTCCATAGCAACATCTTCAGTACAAAGCTTAGGAGAAGCAAATTTGGATAATTCCATTCGTTGCAGAAAACGCTCACGCCTTTTGTTTACACTCTGTGGCTCTTTCATCCACATTTCATAGCCCGTCTCATCTTTTCCTCCAAAACAATCCTCCATTGATAGAAAATCTGCGGAGTCGAAGAACATTTCTTCTTCATCAGAATCCCCCATGACTCCTGAATCCATGACAAGGAAAAGCTACAGTGAATATAGTTACACGCCCTTAAATACTAGCCAAAGCCCAAGAATCACGGACCGAGTTGTGCTCAAAACTAGGATTAAACAATTGATTCTCAAAGCTTTTTCAAGCAGGTCAAA
Organism: Begonia fuchsioides; assembly: GCA_003255005.1. NCBI lineage: Eukaryota > Viridiplantae > Streptophyta > Magnoliopsida > Cucurbitales > Begoniaceae > Begonia > Begonia fuchsioides. Next base: position 106,297 of record QAOC01050164.1, on the reverse strand, counting down.
TACAGTAAACAAATGAAGCTAAACAATGTGAACCACAGTTTCTATCGGGTCAGCTTCAGAATAGTATATGATTTAACAGTTATTAAGAGAAACCATCAATTCTGCACCTGTTTTCGAAGATCAATCTAAAAGTGAAACAAAAAAAAAAACTTGGATTTAAAGAAAGAAAAAGCACCAAAAACAACGAAATTTTAACAATAATCAAATGCAGGAAACATACTCCAATGCTTCAAGGTTCGAAGTCTGTACCTCGATTTAAACACACGCAAATTTTTTTAACGCGTTCACCGATTCTTCATCGATAAGGGCTAATGAAGCATCTTAAGAGTCAAACTTCCTAACTTGAAGCACATATAAAACACACCCAAATCCTCTAGTTCTTTGCATTGAACCCTAGATGGGATTGGAAGCATTGGCTTCGTAGTTTTTACTAGAATTGAGAAAATGACGGATGAAGGAAAGGGAAAGAAGCAAAATTGGTGGAGAGGAAATTAAAATAATATGGAGATCCGTTTTTTTATTTCTTTGCAGAAAAAGAAGATTTGACGAGCCCGAACCACAAAAAATAAAATTTGAGCGGCGCCGTACAGAACCCTACGATTCTGCTTCTGCAACCACCTCTCTACGAGAATTAAGAAATCTCATTATTTTTCAATTTCGCCATAACCAGGCTAACTTCATGAAGAATGGTAGATCGAAAATTTCAATATGAAGATTTTGGCAACTACCCTGTTTAGGAAACGCGAAGAACTTGATTGGAGAAAATCGTTGGAAAGCTAAATTGTCACTATCTATTGAAGTAGACGCACAGAAATAATTATGGTAAGTTTCATAAAATCATAGTCCTAGATTTTTTGAAAAAATGGATTGGATATAGAATATAGTTAGAAGCTAATTTTGCAGTTTAGGCGTTTATGAAAGCAAGATGGACAATCAATGGCGATTAAAGGCATTGATGGAGAATTAACGAACATAAAAGGCGAAGGTGAAACACAATCTTCGACAGGCCCCAAGCGTTTGTGAGACTACTTGGAGTAGCCTCTACTGCACCTATGATGCTACCGGAGTCTAGAACGATCAATCAGAGAAAAAACAGAGAGCAGAGAGAGTACCCTGCAGTGGAAAGCGATCGGTGGCGACACAGAAACCTCTTCTCTCTGCTCTTTTCTTCTGTGTTTTCGGCGCCAAAGGGAAGAAACTTTCTTCAATTGCGCGAAGAACAATGTGGCGTTAAATCTCGGTTATGGTTGGGCACGAACCAGAATCAGGTTCTGAATTCAGGGTTTTCTCGGTTACGAAGAGAGGATTCTCGAATGGCGAACGAATTAGAATGTGGGTTTCGAAGCAAAGATCGTCTTAGGCATTTATGCTGGATTTACGGTCGCCATGATCATATGCAAGATGCAATCGAACTAAAGAAGGGCTCCACTTTTGTTTCCTAATTTCGTCCTTTCCCTCGGATTCGAACCTTAAAAATTAAATTTACGTGTTCATAGTTAAAAACCAAAATTTTTAATCAGTTATTTACGTTTTAAACTAATACTATTATTATTATTATTATTTTATTTTATGACTATACTATTTTAAAAAAATATTTGTATATTAGATAATTATATTAATTGTATCTATTATTATTATTTAAATTCTTGTCTCAATAATTAAAAATGATAGAATAATAAGATAAAAGTAAAATTAGTTATTTCAATACTCATTAATTTCATTTTCAACTACCTTATTCAATTTAAAACCATCGATTTTGATACAGGCTTTGCTCTTCATGGATTTAGTTTTGCTTTCAATTATTATAAAACCACGATTCACATTCTGTTGACTAGAGATTATTAGACTATGTTTTGTTAAATTTTCCATATTTTCAATGTTAAACTTATTTAATAAATTAATTTAAACCCAAATCGATAAATTTGAGGTCTAAACTACGAACTCTAGCTCCAAATTATTACCAAAATTGGCGTTGGATGCTTCAAAAACCAGTTGGTTTTATTCAATCACCAAATAGTCTTCAAGCACCCTTTCGACCTAGAATGATCGATCAAATAGTTTTCGATTGGCTTGGGAAATATTTTCACTTTCACTCGAGTGTATAACTATTTCCCGTGAAACATAGCTTACACACTTAGTATCAGCAACTGTGTTGAGTTCTAAAGTCATTACTTATGCTGATAGGTTTGGTTTTCAAATCTTTTATAATTGAAATATAAGGTTTGTGTACGTACAATAGTCATACTTTATACATGCATGTTCTTTGACCTTAAACTTTGGAGATTTGCATGTAATTTACCCAACTTATTACTAGAATTGAAAAGATATAATCATGATTTAAATAGATTTGAAATAGGGCTGAGACCATCGTTGATTTCAATCCTAAAACGTGAGTGTCACTATTCCCATCCATGCATGTTATTTGACCTGTAATATCAGTGTCCAAGTCAATCATTTAGCACTTATTGTAGGTATATGCATTATTAATGTTTTCATTTCGAATTCAAGATAATGTCTAAAGCTATTTGAAGTTTGTGAAAAGATAACACCTAGGATTCAAACGTTGGTATAAACAATGTAAAAAGATCATGCATGATAAACAAATGCAACTATAAAAATAAAATTATCGCATAATCTTTATAATTTATGAGTATCTTATTTAATATTTGTTCATGTCTTCGTTGACAGATTGATTGCAACAGTTGTTCGATTCGATATTCGACAATTTAGATTCGATGATCAACATAAGACATTCATAATGGCTCGGATAAGGTCCATGTGCATGAGAAAATTCATCGACCACTTAGACTGTTTTTTCGACAATCCAAGTCATGTTTTCTTTAACAAATTTCTAAGTGACAATGATTGAAACTTATTTGCAATTATCTCCCATGGGATGCCACACTCAGCGTCATGTTTTAGATATTATTTCCAATAATTTACCTTTCATTCCAAACGTGCAAATACTGAAAGCAAAACACTGTAATGAATAGCATCTTATTTTGTTCTAGATATGTGTGACATTCATTGTTTAAGGATAATCCAACCCGCAAAATGCTAGTTCCTCGTTCGTTATTTCAATACCTAGGTATTTTGCTTAATCGCCCAGGTCCCCACATCAAATATGTAGAGAGATATGTTCATAAATGTATTATGCATCTAAAACTATAGAAACTACAAAAATAACGATGGAAAAATGCTAAAGGGCCGGCGACATAGCTACGTAGAAATCGTGAGATCTCCACTAACTCTGAACATTCAATCTAAAAGAAGTCAACACAACCGCGTAGAGAAGTTGAATTCCCATATTTTCGAGGCATCAAAACTTCGTGCATTTTTTATTTGGACTTTGATGTTATTCTCATTTGCCAAGAAGAAATAATATATCTAAATATAAAAGTATATTTTACTTGAAAGTAAATTAATGGACGGATTATTTATTCCAACTACAATTTTTCATGTAATTTAATATTGTAGATATTTACATTGTACCATAACAAAATATCAAATATTGAATTAATTAAAAGTAAGCCCATATTTATAATTTCTGAGAATATTTCCCTGTGAGTGAGAACTGAGAAGGTAAAATTGAGCTATGTTCTTCAATTTGAGTGACAAAATCATTGAATTTACTCGTGAAAATGAGGAGGCAAGAGAGAAGTTGGTAAATTGAATCCCTCTTTTCGCTGTATTGACTAACAAAAATTGTGCAATTTACTTTACAGAAGTATCCTCGGTTCTAACAGGGCATGATGTGAGTAGTCTTTGTGTCGTAGCTCGATAAACACGATTTCGAATTGATTCTGAAAATTTTCAGCAAATCCATCGCCATTTGCCGGATCGGCGGCGAGCAGTTGCTTTGTATCAACAGCAGGATTTTCGTCAGTCCGTTGGCCTTCGTAACCGCCTCTTGCGCCGCCGGATCACGGAAAAGATAACAAACGCTCCACAAGATTGTAACAGCGTGCTCCGTCGCTTGATTCGGCACCTTCAGCAGCTTCTGTACGATCGCCGATAAGCAATCTGAGTTAGCGCAAATCTCCAGCCTCCCGTCTTTAACCGATGATGCCATTTCGAGCAATTTCAGGACCTTTTGCGTTGTAGAGACGCTTGCCGTGGAGTTTGGCTCTGAAAGAAGCCTTGTCAGCGATTTGATTACTCCGAGGTGAACTGACTTTATTTTGACGCATTTCAGCGTCGAGATCGAAATTAGGCAGGATAAAACAGATTCGGTGTGGCACGGATCCTTTTCTTTACCAATTGATTTTATTATTTCGGCGAGCAATCCTTCTTTTTCGGCAATTTTTAGCTTCGCTTCGGCATTGATGGCGATTGACTCCAAAATTCTGACAGATCCAATTTGTGAATCGACGGTTCCTTGCTTCAGAACGAAAAGCAACGACGGCAAGCAATCGCGATCATCTCCCAACATGGAGCTCATCAATGTCTCCTTATCTTCTATTTCGTTGCGGATTAAACCTAATACTATAACAGCTTGTTCAACTAAATCAATATTCCCACAAGCTCTGCCATTAACATTGCCGATAAACTCAACAAGAATCGGAACGAGCTGGTCCATTTTCCCAAGAAATTTCCGGTTCCTCTCGGATTCCCTAGCAAAACAAATCAGCTTGGATAAAGACTCAGAGCAACTACCCTCACTTTCATCCCTAGCCAGAGGCTCAATGAGCTCCATCGCTTGCTCTTCCAAAGCATCGGAGTTGAAGACAGACAACTCAGCAAATTCAGCTCGCGAATCAATCGAATCAGACCAGACCTTAATAAGGCGCTGCAGAGTGCGGTTAGGGACAACCTCCTTGCTCTGAAGCACCTGCATAGTCAATGGACAGGTGTTGTTTCCTTTCTCGAGCCATTTCTGGATGCTGGAGCGATCGTAGGTGGCTCCGGTGCAGAGACTGACAGGAGACTTCATGACGTCGAGCGAGATCGGACACCGGAAGAAAGCCGGAATCGTTATGCAGAGGTCGTCCCTGACCATGTTCCCGGCCGTTGGGCAGGCAAGAAAGTGCGAGAGAAAATAAAGGAACGCGTGAGGGTGAGGCGAGAGAAGGAGCAAAAGAGAAAGAGAACTCGGAGACGGAGGTGACAAGGGACGGATGGGTTTAAAGAAAGAGAGAGAGTCAAAGGTATTTGACGTCACCCATTCCCCTCTTTTCTTTATTCCCAATTATTTAATCTCCTCAAAGTTTTAAGCAAGTGATTAAGATAAAGTTTAACTTAGATAAAGTATATAAAATAATTATTATATTATTATTAAAATAATTATTTATTATATTTATTAAATTAAATTATGACTTATATATAAAATGTTTAAAAATAAAACTTAATTCGACCTTCCTTGATCTAAAAAAGGCGAAATCTCTCGCCCTCAGGGCCCCCACATCCCGACCCGACAGTATGTAAGAGAGTTAATCATAGTGACTCAGCGGCCAAAAAATGAGAGGCTTTTATCTGACACCACAAGTAGCAACATCAATATTTGAGAATTAAACTCTCACATTGTGATGGCGCAAGCTTCAAACCGTGACTTCTTGATCCAATTCATGAGATTTTGTGGCTGAAAATAAAGTTAAAGAATCCATAGTTGTGCAGCTGCAAATTGATATATTGTATTTTTATTTTTATTAATAGATTTAATAAAACACTATAGTTATTTCTCCCACCCTAACCAAACCAAAACAAAACCTAGTGATAATTATATTATACATATAGATATTTTAGTTTGAAAGCTTTGGTCTTTGGTCAATAAGGAAGATTAGAGCTGTATCCTTAGTCAAGCTTTAGGTGGTAGAACCACCGGAGTGGCCAATAATACTCTACGCTTCCATCATCACAGCCGCTCAATCAAATCAAAACAGATCCGATTGTAACAAACGGCTGATATTGGGGGATGACTCGCACGTGAGATCAATGGTGGAAGATATTAATGCGTATAATGAGGGCGAGAACATGGGGTGCGGCTTTCTTTAGTTGGAGGGTAAATGGTGGGGACCGCCTTGAGTTACCTTACATCATGACCGTCCGATCTGCTCATCACCACCGTTTTTAGGGGTTTGATTCATTATAATATTTAAGAATAAACGTAATGCGGAGGGGGGTGTACGTAACTGTGGACTTGCCAAAATAATTTAAGGCAACTAATTAAAATATCGTGAATTAAGTTTTATTATAAGTTTTAATAATTTACGTTCATATGAAAACGGAAGATAAGTGTGTTAGACGGAAGGCGTAAATATAATATTAGGGAGGGCATGCTTTGTTCAAAGATTCTCCCTTAATTAGGTTCATTGAAACCCACTTGTTTGACTTTGACCAATTAATTAATTGTTTATCCTTTCAAATCGCCTAATTAAGACCTTTCAAATTGTAGGTGCTATTCTGTCGACAGCCATGCAAAAAAAGTCATTAAATATAACTGCAACAAATATTTTAAGGTTTAAACTTTCTCAATTTAGATTTTTACTCATTTTTTGTAAATTAATTGAATGGTTACCATATTATAACATAAATATAGAAGGTGGGTAATAATGAGAGGAAATATATGTTGCATCGTCCAATTTTGCACACTTGTTACGACACAAGTAAATTACGATAAACTATGCATATGTCACATGATACATAAATAATTTCTACTTACGACACAAAAAGCGAGCCATGACGTGAATAAACAGCCCAACTATGCATGCGTTACGCCTCGCACGTAAACTTGAATCTCTTTTTTCAATTATTCTGAGCTTTAAAAGACATAATTTTAACCCTCATTGAGTAGATTGGACGATCTTCAGTAAATTACGGATTCTTTACTGCAAAGCTAGCTCCATTTATTCGTTCTTTTCAACTATTAAGGCCGATTCTCTTTGTCTTTTTTAACAGTTGAGGTGGAGACCAAATTGATTGAACACAGTGTTTAAAAGCATTGCTTGTCTGACAAATTTACAAATTGAATGCAATTATTTTTGTCAGGATTATCATTTGGAGAACAAAACAAGGAGCTTTCTATCTGATTTTGTTTCCACAAGCTGCATATTAGACTATTCATGCTACAGAATCGAAATCACGATCAAGACAATCATGATCGATCAAGCCATGTTCGGCTAAGAAATTAACCAGGAAAAATACATAAGAAATGTCACTATTATTGCGGTGGTAAGAACAAGTCAAAAAAATTGTAAAATTATACGAGGAAAATGACGAATTTTTATCGAAGTTTAATCAATGGACAAAGACCCGGAAGCAAATGTTGACTAAAAGAAAATTAAGATTTCAAAAAAGTCAAAGTTGGTGGATGTTCAAATCTAGACGTTACTTGCTTGCCATATTTTTTCAAAGTCCAAGAGACGTAGCATTTGAAAATGGAACAAAGTTCGATCTGGCTGTGCTCTTCAAATCTTGACCAGCTGCTCTACGCTGAAATTTCGTTTTTAATTTAAAAATACATTATTATTATTATATTTTTTAGAATATATATTTGAATAACTTTAAAACACGATGTCTTTGTTCTTCAAACTTTGAAGCCGAGGGTCGAGAATTATTCTACCATATCTTGTTGGTATCCCTTGAAGACTAAGAGTAGTTATTATGTCTGTTTTTCTTTTCTAGTTATGTCGCTCAAATTTTGGTTATTTAATTAGATAACAATTATCAGCTTTTTCCAATACTCAGTAGGGCTTAGATTTATCTAAAGCTTCATTTCTTTTGTTGGGCCATTTTTATTATTAAATTTTAATGCATCCATTTGTTTGTTGAAGAAAAAAAGCAAGCCTTGTTATTACAAAAAATATGTTTATAATCCATTTTCTGGGTAGGAAGAAAAATTTACTTGTATGTAACATAATTTTTACTCTTTCAAGCAATGCAAAATTGTGCAAACACTAATTTGATTTGAGCTCTCACAAGCATAAAATATTATATCGTTCATACATTCACAAAGTAAGTTAATACAATCTACAATATTTAAAGAGTGTCTTGATGTTCTCGTCGTGACAGACGATGCATTTCTGCTTGACATGATTATCTGATATCATTTGTAATGTCGTGTACTTCAAGTATAAAATTGTTGTTTTGAGTTAAAATCTTGTGAATTTATAGTACAAATACGTTGCACTAGGTAAGAAGTACATAAATTTTACATACAAATTGATGTGAATTGTGCAAGCCCACTAATATGATAAGTCCTCACATACAAACAAATTATTTGATCATCTTTAACTTTGGAGGACGGATTGCTAGACTTATAATGTATAACCTATATGCAAAACATTTAAAACTAATCTTTAACTTAGATTTTAAGGGTTTTTTTCTCAACCTTCCATCATCTTCCTGACTCTATGATGGTTATGTCTGTCACGCCCCGAAGGGTACCCGAGACAGAATGAGGAACGACCCGGCCCAAAAGAGACGGACCGTCCAACCCTCTTTCACTTAGATCCAAGTAAATAAATTAAAGCGGAAGTCTTGTAAGCTCAAATCAAATAACATATTCAAATGAGACATTCAAGTTATATCAATCATCAATTAATGTTCCAATAAACCAAACCGCATCAAATTAGAAATAACAAAGTTCAACTAATAGTCAACCTTAAACAATAAATTGGGTCCTTGAAAAAAAACTTGAACTAAAGAGAAATCTCTGACTTTACTCCTGAACTTGGGGTTGAGGTTCGTCCTGAATATTTCCTGAAAGGGGGAGTCGTTTTGGGGTGAGTCGACTAAACTCAATCGGGATATAATTTTATATTTAATAATCCATAAACAAAACAAAACATGGAATTGAGCATAATCACATATCAAATCAAAGCAATAGATAATATCAGAATCAAAATAAAATCAAAATCAAAATCGACACTCGGCGGTCGCAACCAATAACCCTGATCAGGTTTAAGGATTCGAAACCCAAGGACACGGCACATTCAGCTGTCCTATTACCCATTTCACAATTTAATAAATCATGCATGCTCGAATTCACAATTTCAACAAAATATTTGTAAAATAATTTTTGGGGCATTCATAAAATTAATCCCAACCTTTAACTAGACCGTTAGAAATCTACAATACCGAATAACATCCAAAGAGCCTCGACAATAATGTTTCCACCGATTTCCTAAATAATTATATCCAAGAAGAAAATCAAATATTCTTCCTTTGCTGAAACTAAATTTCCGAAATCAAATTTTGGGTTTTCTCTCACAAATAATTGATTAGGTTAGGTTTACACGGAAAATAAACATACCTTCGAAAGAGAGGAAGCGTTTTCGTTCGGAGATAATGAAATTTGCGAAAACCCCGAATCGATCGGCTAAGAATTGTAAGGATTTGAAGAGGATGGGTTGGGAGAGGGAGAGAAGAAAAGGGGCTCGGGAGGAGGGTTGTAAAAGAAAGAGAGGGAGATATAGGGTTCCCGTCAAAAGTAGGGTTATAAAGAGGAAAAAGAAGTTTTTTGGAATAATGAGAAAGAAATAAGGGTAGTTTAGACTTTTCCTTCCTTTTATTTTATTTGGGTTTTACAATGCCCCTCTTAAAAAATCTTCTCATATGACGTAAGGGACTCTCTTTAACTGTATTTAATTGTTGATTCATTAAAATTAAACATAAGTATTGGAAATAAAGTTAGTCTCTATTAAATGCAGTCGTCTCACCTCAAACAACTCCCTTATTTTAAGACATAAGTGGGAGGATTTTCAAATGTCGTGACTCATGAGTAGTTTCAGTGATTAATTTTCTTATCTTTTAAGTTTTGTAGTTTATTATGAGGTGTTAGACTTTTGGTACATTCATGTTACTAATAAGCATTGTGTGTGGACGTTGACTTTTAGTGCATGACTTTTCTATCTTGTGATGACTAACTTAATAAAAATAAAGACGACTCAATATGTTATTGATTATGAAAGCTCAGTACATATCAGTGTGGTGCACAATCTCACATCAATGTATATAAAATTAGTGTTCTCCTCACTACACTCAGTATATTACATTTTAGGTTGTAAACTTAATAATAAATTTGTGAAGGCTCTTGCCCAAGGCAAATAATATCCTATTTGGAGCAATGAAAGACGTTACAAATGATATCAAAGTCTCGCCTCAACCGATAGCGTGCTCGCTCAGCCGATGAAGACGTTGACTCCATTTAAGTGAGGTAGACTGTAGCGACCAACCTTGTGAATGCAAGAACGACCTAATATGTCGTTGATTATGATGGCTCAACTCATAATTCGACATCACTTGAGAGAGTGAAATATGTATTGCATATGAGTGATGTTCTCCTCCTTACCTAGTACAACGAGTTTGAACTGTAAACTCAAGAATAAATCTGTAAGGATTCTATGTTAGCACATACAATATTGTACTATGAGTACTGATTGACGCCACATATATAATGGACTAGTATAAAGGAATTTTGGTAAATTATTTGCAATAGCATCCATGAAATAGTGAGTAATTCATTCGTCCCAAAAAGAAGAAGAAAAACGACATAGTGGAAGGCAGAAAGGAGCCTAAAAATGGTGGCCCTTGGCAATGTACAATAATATAGCACTTTACAGATCATAAAAGCTAAAATGGAAATCAAAAATCATGTGACAAACACAGATTTTGCGATTTCAGCTTTTACTTAGCCACAAAAACAAAAGAAAAAAATTAAAAATTGGGTCCAATGGAACCCAAACTTTACTCTCCGATGAATTGACTTTCTTTGAAAATTCCAGGCTATTTTATTTTATTTCCGGTTGGTTTCGTTTTTTTTTTTTGTTTTTAATAAATACTGAATAACATTTTATTATTCAAAAAATCATTTTTATTTGAAAAAAATATAATTTTTGTTTAAAAATTAATTTTTACATTAAGCTTTTAATAAAAATCGGGTTTGCAGTTTGGTTTTTGGGTTGATCGAAAACCCAAATGGATCGGATCGGTTTGGCCTCCTCCTACCAACATGCTCAATTATTTGGAAATCACCTGTTTTAGTATTTCATAATTAATTAGGAAATATCACCAAAAATAAGACTATTAATATGATCTTTTATTTTAATATACTAACTTTTGTTCTACTTTTCTATTTATTTTTGGTTCGAACTATCGAAATTAGGATTTAAAACCGAATCAAAATGGAGAAAATTCTATAAAATTTTCATTGGTGTTCAAGAAGGAGGATTGGTCGCCATAACTTAATTTAGCTTGGGTTGTTATCAACATGTAGCTAAACTCAATCACCATCGTTGTTCTGAAAATGAGCTTTCGATTCTTAAATTTAGGCGATCTCAGTGGTCGTTTCGGAAAAATTACAGTGCCTGAGCGGACTAGGGTTGAAAACCCTAGCCAGTTATCGCAGAAGATGGCCAAAATGAGATGAAGACGAAGACTGTGTTTTGAGTGTTGAAAGAGAAAAAAGAAACAGTGTTAGGAGATATGGACGTTTCCATAGATTGAGCCTCAGTTTTTCATCTCTCCTCTTGGAATTTGTTTACTACTCTACGTGCACATTGAGACTTGAGAGAGAGAGATTAGAGAAGGTTAGAGAGAGAAAGAGAGGCGAGAGAAGGCAGAAGATACAGTGGCAAAGGGACAAGTCCCTGTTAAGGGGGTCTAAAAGAACAGTGCCAGTTGCGGAGTCGGCCATTAACTCAGTGTGGGACCTAAACCTAGCCTAACCTCTAAACTATGACATTGCAAATCCTTCTCTTTCATTTTCTTCTTCCTTCCTTCTTTTAGGCGCCTCCCCTGGAAACCCTTATGCTTTTAGGCTTCCTTCTTGTCAAATCTCTCTCTCTCTCTCTCTCCATAAGTTTCGTACAAAAAGTCTCTTCTCCGAACCCTTTTCGACCTTCTGCAACTTCTTTACATCTACTGGCAGAACCATCTGGTTTGTTCAACATCTCCCTCCCTCTCTCTCTTCCCAAGTTGCACGAGAAAACCCTACTAAATCAATCCCACACCTACAGTCTCTCTCTCTCTCTCCAAGTGTTACGCTTCCACCACATTTAGCACATCAAATCGATCATCTGAATCAGGCTTCGTATATCTTCAAGAAATCTCTCTCTCTCTCTCTCTCTCTCTCTCTCTCTCTCTCTCTCTCTCCGTTGTTTGTTAAACATGATTGTATGTAGAAGACATCTGAATCTACTCCGTTGCCTCTTTCTCGTACTATTGATCTCCACCCTCAGCCACTGCAAAGCTTCAAGAAGCAGTAACCAAATGTTCAACTCGAATCCAAGCCCAAAATACACAGGCCATTTCTTCGCATTCTTGCCCCGACGAATACCGATTCCAGCTTCTGGTCCTTCCAGAAAACACAATCAAATTGGTTTAGAAACATGGAGATCACCTTGACGACGATCCAGATTTTTGTTTTTCTTTTTCTTTTTGGCGACAAAAAAAGGTGATTTCATTGCTTTTAATTTGCTTTTATTAATGAATTTTCTTGGATATATAATTTTGAAAACATGTCGTTTCTTGTAAATAAAACTTCTTGAATTATGCTATGTGTATTCTAATATTTATTAGTCTGGTGTTCTTGGAGTGGATAGGGACAGTAAAGTTTGAATTTAGATTTGTATTGGTTTATGATTGTTTAATTTTTCGTACTCAAGAAGTGTATAACTTTATGTGTATTCGAACATTATTCCTAAATATAATGCCAAAATTGTTGAATTAATGATGAGAATCCATTAAAGACATTGTCATTACTATTGATTAAATTTGTGCCCAACTCAAGTACTAATTATTATATTTTAATGTGGTTTAATGATTCTTATTCAATCAATAATTTATTTATTAAAACTTTAAACGACGGTCTAGTATATTCAAGTTTTACTTTTATTATAGGTTAGAGTCATGGAAAACAGGGTCATTAGAATATCATCTCTTAAATTATCAAATAATAAAATGCAGAATGTGAAATAATTTGAGCCTCATATTGGAACGAAATTATAAAAAAAAAAACATGTTAAAACTTTAAAACTTTATTTGATCTAACAATAATTTAGAACAATATGCGAAATAATAAATACCTCCAGCCATTGACGATAAACCGGGACAGCCGCTTTCCCTTCTTGAAAAATCGCTTCTAAACATTAATATTTCTCTATCGATGGTGTAATTTTCGTATGAGAAAATAGGCTTAGGAGAGCTTCAATGTCAACCCCTATATATAGACTATTTCCATCAAATGATATATATGGAAGGTTATGAATGGACAGTCACCACAATCGTACATATTGACAAATAGTTACTTTATTGACGACTCTTGAAAATCGGACCACAATATTGACAATATACATAATTCCAAAAGACACGAATAAATTATTAATTTGCCAACATTCTCTCACTTGGTCCGTGTTTTCCATCGATCTTTTATTAAGTAAACACAATACATGAATCATAGTGATATGTCCTCATAATAAAATCGAGTAATATCTTTCATATATCACAATGCATTATGTTACTTCTTTATTACCCATAAACTTAATGAATAAACCTTATGTCTATTCTAGGTCCAAACTTTATTGATGTTTCTCATTCTTATATGCGCATATAATCAAAACAACCATGAAAAACATCACAGAATTTTATTAAATAATCGTTCTAACTACGAAATTACATAATAGATCCAAGTCTCATATTATGTACATGATCCTTAAACCTTGACGGTGACATGTCTTTCGTCAAAGGATATGCTAACATCAATTCAATGTTAATGTGTTCAATGATCACTTATTTATCTTTCACACGTTCTCTTATGGCTAAGTACTTTATGTCGATGTGTTTGCTTTGACTACCACTTTTATTATTCTTAGTCATAAATACAGCAGCTGAATTGTCGCAGTACAATCTCAACGACTTAGCAATTGAATCAACAATTCTAAGCTCAGCTATAAAACTCATCATCCATACACCATGCAATGTAGCCTCCAAACACGAAACGAACTCAGCTTCTATAGTGGAAGTTGCAATTAGTGATTGCTTAGCACTCCTCCATGATACAACTCCACCAGCTAATATAAAAATGTATTCGGACGTTGATTTCAATGAATCAACACAACCAGCAAAGTCTGAATCGGAATAACCAATCACTTTCAAATCATCAGTTCGTCTGTATATAAGCATGTAATTTTTGGTGTCTTGAAGGTATCTCATCACTTTCTTTGCAGGTATCATGTGGTCTATGTCTGGATTACTCTGATATCTTCTTAACATTCCAACTGCGAATGCAATGTCAGGTCTTGTACAAACCTGAGCATACATAAAGCTTCCAACAGCTGAAGCATATGAAATGTTCTTCATTCGCTCTTTCTCAAGATCGTTCTTCGGGCATTGGTTCAAATGGAACCTATCACCCTTCACAATGAGAGCTTTACTTGGTGAACAATCTTTCATTCTGAATCTCTCTAAAACTTTATTTATATAGGTTTTTTGTGACAGACCCAAAATACCTTGTAATCTGTCTCGATGTATCTTGATTCCTATAACATAGGATGCTTCACTCATATCCTTCATATCAAAGTTTTGAGAAAGAAATTGTTTCACCTCATATAATAATCATTTGTCATTAATGGCAAGTAGAATATCATCTACATATAGAACCATAAAACAAAACTTACTCACACTGACCTTAAAGTATATACATTGATCCATGATATTTTCTTCAAGCCAAAAGAAGAAATAACATCATGAAATTTTAACTACCATTGGCGAGAAGCTTGTTTCAAACTATATATAGATTTCTTAAGCTTGCAAACTAAAGACTCACCTTCACTAGAGGAAAAACCTTCAGGTTGTTTCATATAAACTTCTTCCTCTAGGTCTACATTCAAAATTGCAGTTTTCATATCCATTTGTTGCAACTCGAAGTCAAAATGTGAAACCAATGCTAGAATGATACGAAGAGAATCTTTCTTAGATACAGGAGAAAAAGTCTCATTGTAGTCGATTCCTTCCTTTTGAGTGAATCATTTAGCTACGAGTCTAGCTTTATATATCTCAATGTTGCCTAATGAGTCTTTCTTGGTTTTAAAGACTCATTTGCACCGTATGACTTTTCCACCAACAGGCAACTTGACGAGATCCCAAACTTTATTAGAACTCATAGAATTCATCTCATCTTTCATAGCATCATACCATAAGTTTGATTCCTTACAACTCATGGCTTGTGAAAACGTTTCAGGATCATTTTCAGCTCCAATGTTATAATTTGATTCTTGCAAATACACAACATAATCACTAGCAACTGTTGATTTCTTTTCTCTAGTAGATCTCCTTATTTTCATTTCAACATTTTCTTGAGAAATATGTTGTTCAACGAGTTGATTAACATTTTCTTTTATTTTCTCAAGAGCTTGATCTACTTGATTATTATCAACAACTTGTGGAACTTCAATGATTGATTGTTGAATACTCATTTGGTCTTGAGGAGTATTATTCATAATAATCAATTCATCACCTGATTTATGTGATTCAATATTAATGTAATCTCTTTCAGCACCGATGCACTGAAATTGATCACTCCCACTAATCAAGTGATTTTCAAGAAATTTAGCATTTCTTGATTCCACAATTCTAGTGCTATGAGATGGACAGTAGAATCTATAACCTTTAGACTTCTCAGCATATCCAATGAAATGCCCACTTATAGTCCTCGGGTCTAGCTTCTTCTCTTGTGGATTATATATTCTTACTTCAGACGGACAACCTCATATGCGTATATGTTGTAAACTCGGTTTCCAACCCTTAAATAACTCAAATGGCGTTTTTGAAACAGCCTTAGTTGGAACTCGATTCAATATATACACAGCCGTCTTAAGAGCCTCAGTCCACAAGAAATCTGGAAGTTTGGAGTTGCTACGCATACTCCTCACCATGTCCAGTAATGTTCGGTTTCTTCTTTCAGCTACACCATTTTGGTCCGGAGAACCAGGCATAGTATACTGAGCAACTATTCCATGCTCTTGAAGAAACTTCGCAAACGGACCAGGTGCTTGTCCATTCTCAGTGTATTTCCCATAGTATTCTCCACCTCTATCACTTCTCACGATTTTAATTTGCTTACCGCATTGTTTTTCTACTTCAGCCTTGAAAACCTTAAAGGCTTCTAATGCTTCATCTTTATGATGAAGCAAGTAGATATACATATATCGTGAAAAATCATCTATGAAAGAAATGAAGTATCTAGGACCATATGTGTCTGTAATCGGACTACAAATATCTGTATGTATGATCTCTAATATGTCAGTACTCCTCTTTGCACCCTTTTTACTCTTGTTGGTCTGCTTACCCTTAATGCAATCCACACAAGTGTCAAAATCAGTAAAATCTAAAGCACAAAGTACTTTATCATTTACTAATCTTTTAATTCTCTCTATGGAGATATGTCCCAATCTCCGGTGCCATAAATTAGAGGAATCTTCATTTGTGAGACATCTTTTATTGCCAGTATAAACATGCATTGCATTATTAGTGGTACTACTTTGTAAATTAAGAGAGAAAAGACCATCAGACAATATACCATTCCCAACAAGATCAGATTTGTAAAATAAACTGAAGTTTACATCTGAAAAGTTAAAGGAATATCCCAATGGTACAAGTCTTGATACAGAAATTAAATTCCTAGAAAAATTAGGAATATAGAATGTCTTTTCTAACTTTAATACAAAACCACTACTTAAAATCAAAGTGCATGTTCCAATTGCTTCCACATGTGAACGCATCTTATTGCCTGTATAGATGCATTGCTCACTTCCCACTGGCTTCCTTAGATTTCTCATACTCTGCAAAGTATTTGAAATATGGATTGTAGTACCCGAATCAATCCACCATGTGTCACAAATAGAATCGATCATATTAGATTCAAAACAAACAAGTGAGATTGATGTACCTTTCTTCTCAAGCCAAGCCTTATATTTGGTGCAATCTATCTTCATGTGTCCCTTCTTTTTACAGAAGAAACACTTGGATTCCTTTTTTATTCCACCATCTTGGATAGGTATTTTACCTTTTCCCTTAATTTTGGCTCGTCGCTGACCCTTTTGTTGTGTTGCCACATATGCACTTTCACCAATTTCCATAGCTAATCTCCCTTCCTCTTGAACACACATGGTCAATAATTCATTAATAGACCATTTATCCTTATGTGTGTTGTAAGATATTTTGAAAGGACTGTATGCTTGTGGAAGAGTGTTCAAAATATAGTGCACAAGAAAAGAGTCAGGCATGTCAACCTCAAGTGTTTTTAGCTGAGCTGCAATGTCTCTCATTTGCATTATGTGCTCACGCACACCTCTCACTGATGTGAGTCTCAATGATGAAAACTTCATTATTAGGGTGCTTGCTAGTGCCTTATCAGAAGTCGCAAATTGTTGATCAATAGACTTCAGCAATTCTTTGACATGTTTATGCTCACCAATTGAACCTCTTATACCAGCAGAGATCTTAGTCATAATGTACATAATGCTGAGGCGATTAGATCGCTCCCAACGCTCACTAAGAATAAGATCTTCCTTACTACTGGTAGGAGTTATAATTGGCTCATCTTTCCTCATAGCATAATCAATGTCCATCAACCCCATCTTGAGGAGAATATTCTCCCTCCAAGATTTATAGTTTTCACCATTCAATTCAGGAATATTACATTTAAAATCAGAGTAATTGCCAATATTTATAGCTGCAAAAATAAATAGACATGCTTATTATTTCTATAAGAGACTAACAACATAAATCATGATTTACCAATGTACATCATTCTTAAATAATTATGAATCAAGTGACATAAAACTTACCTGTGGGCTAAAGTTTTAATTCAATAAGATTCACATAACTTTATGATAAAACTATCGAATTATTTTCCTTTTCTTAATACCTGTGGGTAAATTAAAAAATATAATTCGATATCTTATCCTAATTAATTATATAAATATAATAAAAATTCCTGTGGGATAAAATTTATTATATTTGCATAATTAATTACAATAAATGTCATAATATGATTTTAATACTTAATATATAACTTTAATTAATTAAATATGTTGTGGCTACTCTTTAATTAAATAAAATTATATTAATCATTCGACATTTTAATTATAATATTTAATTACAATAATTAAATATAAACAAGCATATATATTTATTCATTATCAATCGTATTCTGTACGTTAATAATAGGTAAAAACAAACAAGAATCTGAAATGGTATCTAGCCCAATGATCTAGCCTATGACCCCAGATTAATGAGGGTTAGGTTCGACCCCCAGGTTACTCATATTTTAGAATTCTGTATGTACATAAAACTACATGCAATTTCTTACCCCCAGAAAACTACACGCAGTTTCTGCGATTTTCTAAAATATTCAAGTAGGATAAACTATAACTCGAAAAATTTGAGAAACCCATAAAAAATCTAACAATTTTTCACAATTCTATACATCATTTTTTAATGTTTTCACTGTATAATGCTATAAATCGAATTTCCGAATGATTTATAACATTTATTTCAAATCGAGCACTTCGAAAATAAAACGTTCAATTTATTGAAAACATCAAAACTTTAATAAATAAAAAACGTCAAGGCAGATGTCTTTTAAGGCTCTGATACAAAATGTTAAAACTTTAAAACTTTATTTGATCTAACATTAATTTAGATCAATATGCGGAATAATAAATACCTCCAGCCATTGACGATAAACTGGGACATCTGTTTTTTCTTCTTGAAGAATCGCTTCTAAACCTTAATATTTCTCTATCGATGTTGTAATTTCCATATGAGAAAATAGGCTTAGGGGACCATCAATGTCAACCCTTATATATAGACTATTTCCATCGAAGAGTATATATAGAGAGTTATGAATGGACAGTCGCCACAATCGTCTCTATTAACGAATAATTACTTTATTGGCGACTCTTGAAAATCGGACCACAATATTGGCAATATACATAATTCCAAAAGACACGGATAAATTATTAATTTGCCAACAAAACATTCAAAAATTGACTACACAATTAGGGTTAAAGTTTTTATTAGATGGATTGGGGGAAAGGGTGTAGAATTATTAAGTGTTGATGTTTCGAACTTTCCAACTATTTGATTGTTGTGTGTTGAGGTGGTGGATTAACATGTTTCATCATTAACATTTCCAAAATTTCAAGGAATGGAACAAAAAAAAAGGTGGAATAAACTTCTTAGCTATAACAAGAGAAAATAACAGATATTAGGGTACTGAAAAGATGCTTCAAAATCAAGAAAATGTCATTTTATAAAATCATAAAGAAACGCGGAGTTACATGTGGCGACCTTAAAGAGAAGAGGAGATATCATAGTCTATGATTGTTATGCCACGGCCTAAATGTCTACCCTGTAATGTGCACATTGAAATCATAAATAAAACTAAAGATATAATTTTTTTTATGAAAGTTATATTTACTCTAAATTCTTTAAATACACGCGTAAAGTTTAAACAATAATGGATGAAATTAAATTGCAATTAAAGTAATAAATTATAAAACTTTATTTATTACACTCGTGACGATTAATAATTATTTGTCAAATCTGCATGTATTATAATATTATTTTCAAGGAAGAAACAAAAACCACTCGTAGTTCAACCATCCTAGGCGGCTGCCCAACTAGCATTAGCATACCCCAAAATCTGATTGGCACTAGAGTGTTTTTGAAAGTGAAGTGCATAGGAAATTATACCTTTGAGGTACCGGAACAACCGTGTTAAGGCTGGCCAATGAATGTGGCTCAGTTGATGCATAAATTGGCTCAATTTATTGATGACAAAGGAGATATCCGGACGTGTCAAGCAACAATATTGGAGGCCTCCGATGAGTGGTTGGTATAGCGGACCATTGGCGAGAGGAGTAGCATCAGGACAGGATGGGCTTAGACACCATTGGCGAGTCCACTGGTTTGCAATCAGCCATGTTTGCCCTCGCAGTAAGTTGGAGATGTATGAAGATTGAGATAATAACAGTGAATCTGTTGAAGAAGTGGTCTGGATACCAAGGAACTGATTAAGATCTTCGAAATCAAGGGATATGGAATTTGATATTTTCAAAAAATATTGTTGGACGAGGTTACGAAAAGAGGAAATCTTGGATGTCTACTTTCATTCAGAAAATTAATGGAGAATTAGAGAGTGAACACGACTATCCAAAAATCAAGCTTAAATTCGAGATAGAGGTTGACGATTGTGAGGAACGGAGCTGTATGACCAACGGTGTTCCAACGGCGTTGAAGATCAAAATCTTCTTTCTTTGCAAGCTATGTGTTTCTCACATGAATTTGTTTTCTATCATTAACTAAATATTTTTGGCTTGATTAGAGGCTAATGAAACTTATCCATTTTCTTGAAGTTCGTTATTTTATCGCGTTGATTAAATTGGCTTAGATTGAAGGTGTTGTTCGCAGACTTGTTGGACACTAACTTAGACGTGTGTCAAATTACGTGAATGATTGATTAGAGACACGAACTAGTAGTAAATATAATCGTTATGATTATTTTAAATTCATTTGACCAATAAATATTCATGTGCATTAAATATTCCAGTATCATTTAAGTTAAAAATAAGTTTGGAATGTAAGTAGAAAATAATGAATTAAGCAACCTGATAAAGTCTAGATATTTTAAAAGAATACGATCTTTCGATGTGATGTTGTAGCCGATGCTGCAACATCTGAAGTACAGAAAATAAACATGAAGAATATCAGTGCACTCCATGCTCCTCACTCTCACGAGCCCTGACTAGGAGTAAATCACACATGCTTACCACGTTAACATATGAGTATTTTTTAAAATATGTTTTTTTTAATTTATTAATTTTTAGGCATATATGATCAGAATAACTTAAAATTTTTATCACACATTCATACTATAATAAGAAGATATGTTAAAAAAATTTATAAATTTTAAAAGACTATACAATTTATTATAATTTTTTATTGTCAAAATTAAAATAATTTATTAAAAATACTTACATCATCCACAAATTTTAAAATTTTGATGATGAACTCTTATAATATTTTTATTTACGTTGCAACTTGGTTTGACAAAAAATCAATTTCTAAAATATCAAAATCATGAGAATTTTTAATAGTATATATATTTAATAAAATCGTATATTTACGTACAAAGAAAAAAAAAAGCTTTTTTTCAAACTAATTTTTTAAATATTTACTTGGACATTAGAAGAGTCCACCCTATCAGTTTTACTCCTTGGCATGAGACCGCCTGAAATTGGGGTGCACGAGATGCACTGACATTCGGCCATACGCTAAGATTTTTTTTATGATTTTTAAAGTTTAAATTTTTCAACTTATTTATGCAAAGTCATGAGTTTTTATTTTTTATTTTTACCCTATCAACAATTATAATCTAAGTTGGTTACATGTATAATTCTCTTGCAGGTTTGAAACATATAGTTTGCAACTAACTGAATTGACTACCATTACTTCTGGTTGATGTCAAATATTATAGAAGGAAAAAACGCAAAAATACAACAGAGACTGGCTTTCCACTTTTATGTACGTACACGTGCAACTTGGTCAAACTATGGTCATTATTAAAAAAGAAAGCATATATAAGAATCACAAAAAATATGAAATCTTGCAAAACAGAGCATAGTCGAAAATACAAAAAGAGACTAAAAACAAAGAATGTTTGAACCAAATAAATACACAAAGCATCGAATTTAATATTGGGTATTTGAAGTATGGAATTATTATTTTTAATAGAAAAAAAATTTAGTTACAAAGTAGAGAAGAGGACATACACAACAAGTCAAACAAGTGCAAAGAAAAAAAATCGAGTCATTCGCTCGCACGGGTATAGTTCAGTTGACTCAGAAATAGTAAATTAGGTACAAGAGCCTAGGTTTAACGTATGCACTGTCCTAGTGTGAGAGTTGTTACCCACAATATTGGGGTAGCTCCTTGAGATATCAGGTAAATGCCTCATATTTCTAGGCCACTGCGTTACTGTGATTTAACTACTCATAAATTGTCGGTTCGAGATATAAGAGCCTTGTGAGCAAATAATTTTGTCTTTTGAATTGAAGAATATCTAGCCCTTCTCTTAGCCTGTTGTCAGACGTCCGGTACTCCAGTCTAACCTGTTTTGGAAATGATAAAAATAAATTTTAGGGCTTTGGATAACTAAATTCACCTTTCTCTCCTGCCCCCACCTTTTTACTCTTTGATTTTTTGTGATTGTGGGGTTGAATCTAACGAGTAAATATCAGATTTTGTCATGGGACAAGATCATTCAATTTGTGGGAATTTTCGAAAATTCGAGTTCAACCAAGTTCTTGTCGGGAGCAATCGTTGTGTTTGATCTAGGGTTTGCTTAAAATCTGCTCATTAGAGATGATTTTGTTTTTAGTGTTCATATAATAATGAGTTCTCATCGTTTCGTTCCCCTTTCAACAAGAAGACAGTGTCCCTCTTTGTCCTTTTAACCTCCACAGACAGCAAATGTGAATCCCCATCAACTGAAGTGTCAAAAGAAGTAATGATAGGTGGCTCACCCTCGTTTTTTACATCTATGGAAGTTGGTTCATTTCGTGAAGTTGCAGGTCCTGACATAAGACAACGGTTTCCAAAGGTTCCGAATTTTGGAAGAACAATATCTGGGAGAAGCAAAGAACGAAATTTTGCTGATCCATTAACTTGAAGAAAAGGATCCATTAGAAGTTCCTTGGCAGAAGCCCTTTCAGATGCAGGAACCAAACACTTCTCTATCAATTGCTTCGTATCTGCATCTTTCACTTTACAGAGAGCAGCAGGCTTTATACCCTACAGGGTCTTTTGTTATTAGGTCAATTCAGCAGTTATAAGATTGAGTTAGAAAACTACAAATTACAAAATACTCAGAGGTAACCTTCTTGTATATTTGAGCAGAGTTTCTGCATTCACGTCTCTTTGCTTAAGAAGTTAGTGGGCGATACAAGAAGGGTGGTACCAACACCAGAAGAATAAAGAGATCACTTCATCTCTCAAACCCCAAAATTTCCCTTTTCAAACAAAAAACCTGATCTTTCCTAGTATTTCAGGACCAGATTCTTATCTTTGATTACTGCTCTTGAAACCCGAAATCCCAAACTAAGAGTTGGCAGCGTAAAATCATCAAGATAACATAACAAGGGAAAAGAAATAAATCACCAATGCCTCTGGCAAAAGAGTAACAGCACAAACTGAATTCAATACACTCACAATTGTTCATTATTTGATCCATAATTTAAGACTCTAGAGAAATTGATCAAGATACTCACTGACAGAAGTGTATTTAACTTCAGGGTACAGCTGAGAAGCTTCCACTCCATTGGGAGCATCCAAATTTGAACCATTAGCTCCCATGAAAAATGTAGAATGGCTGAGGGCCCAGAACAAGTTGAAGGGATAGGGAGACTCTGTGATGCAACAAATAACATGAAAGACGCTTCATTTTCTCAGCCATTTTACCAGCAACTAAACAGCAGCACTTACCCTTGATTTTCTGCAGCACTTGATCCTCTGACATGTAACTCTTTTCAAGAGTCTTCCCGATTTTCTTCTCCCACAGCGAAACTAACTCATTGAATGAAAGTTCATTTTCAGGGGGTCTCAAGAAGAGGATCTTGTTCAAGGTTCTTGGATCGTCCACTGCTTTTATGGTATATTCTGCTATGTCTTCTTCCTTCACAAACATAGCTGCAGCCATGAACAGCTATGAATTTCATGAACTCAATGAACGTTTTTCACTTGCTAAGTTGTTAATTGACAGAATATTATATAGAAATTATATACTATGCACATAAGAGTATGCCAAGGAGTTCACTTTTGATATTTCCTTCTCCTCTTATGACTACTTTGTCTCTCGGAGGCGATCTGGCATTTTGCTGCCCCAAATTCACCAAGAAATAACCAGCAAAACCGTACGAAACAACGTAGGTGAAAGGGATGTTTTCATTTTCAATTGCTCTTCTGATGCTCGACTTCCCACCGAAGAAGCTCGCCGCCGGCTCTACTGCACCAGAAAAATCAGAGTCTGTTCCGAACTCCGACGGGAAAAATCTCTGCAGTTTTCCAAAGTTTATTCGGTGATTCACGAATTTCCATAGTAGGAGTATTTTTTCATTGCAGATTACCTTGACGTTTCCAGCCTCTTTAATGGCGGCGATGATCTTCAATTGATCTGAAATTTGCGTTATGCCTACTGCAGAGATAACGACGTCGACTATTTTGATTGAAGTCACTAGGCTTTCAGGGTGGTTGATATCCCCCTAACAGAGCAAAAGCAATAGAAATATTGAAGAAGATACGAGATAAATGTACAACTAATTTCTAGGTTTATACATAGAGAAGCGAAACGCCATAGGTCGTGAAGCGCTGTAATATTTCCGACTTTTCAGGGCTGGGAATTGAGCTTTCTCTCACTAATGCGTAAGTAGGGTGGCCGGCTTTGACGCTGGCTTCGACCAAGCGTTTTCCGATGTATCCAGTAGCTCCAATGATCAAAATCTTGCTTTTCTCAGCCATCTGAGCTTCTGCGGACAAAATTCATAGATGGAAAGGGCGTCAATGGAGTGCCATTGGGCACTGGACGAGGTGAATGATTGAGGGCTTCAAGACTTCTTACTGATTCTCACCTTTCCTTTACGTGGTCGTCATTCAACTACGACGACATTCTTGCAATTTTTGTTTTTTTATTTATTTTACCAAATAATTATATATTTAGGAGATATTCAATTTTATCTTAATATTTCAATTAATAAATTAATATTTATCTTAATGTATAATGAGTAAGTTTACCAAATATATTTTTTTATGAGTTTTGAATATTATAAAAACTGAGACCAAAGCAAATTCCAAAATCAGAACAAAACCAACCGAGCTAACAAATAAACCCGGTTCGGATATAATCAAACCAGAGGGTAAAATCAAATCGTGAGGCGAACATGGGAAGCTAAAGGCTGTCTGACAGCCAGGTCGTCCTATCTTTACTCGTGGTCGAAATGATTCCTCCATTTCCTTTCAATATTGCTCAATTTAGTCTGAATTTCATTTGCATTTCATTTTCTTCCTGCACGTATAAATACTATCTTCTTCTATCGCCCTTCCAGTTTCCGGTTTTCATTTTCTAAGAAGGGAAGAGCTTGAGCTTCGTGCTTGTAGGTTCGGTTTGGGAAGTCTACGATCTTCTCTTTCCTAACGTTTCCCTCTGCAATCCGAGGTGGATTTTCGATTCGATCTGTTTTCTTATCTTTGCAAGGTCCGATTTAGTTTTGAATTGTATTTTTTAGCTTGACTGAGTACTTTACCTCCGCCATCGATCTGATTTATCTCTGACTACATAAATTTGAGAAACATTTCTTATTTCCTCTCTATATGATTAATCTCGATTGTCCTTGATTTTATTTTTATTTGATTCTGAATAATGACGACTGATGATGGGAAGTTCTGAATTTTTCTGTCGATAATGGATTTGTTCTGACTACCAGAATTTTGCTTGATCGTCGATGATTTCTGTCCATCTCGTGTCATGATGCAATACTTTCATGTATATGTGCTTTTTATTGCTCAGATCTACTGTTTGGCAATCTTAGAATTTTTTGTCGTCTATCACCTACAGATAAGATGTTGTCCTTAGAAGAGCTGGTCGTATCATTCATTGCTAATCATAAGTATGATTTGGTAGTTGTAATTCCTAGGATCTCTCTCTCTCTCTCTCTCTGAACTTTGATATTTGATAATAATCTTTCTTGTTGAGTATTTTCCTGTTAGTTTTGTTTATATATTAAGTTGCTCTAGTTGTATACGAGTCAAACTTTCTTCTTTGATGACTGTGTATGTGGTGAATATTATGTAACATTGAGATGTAGATCAAAACTTACCAATTATGAATTTATGCTCTATTTACTTTCGATATAGTGGTGAGATTTTCAGGTTAAAGTAAAATTGCTCAACCTTTGAACGGGTGACCATAGAATGAGTATTTGATTGATTTTGAGATAAAGATGGAGAATTAGATTCAGGAACATAGGGGTCATGAGATAATGATGAGGTAGGACTTGGTAAAGGAACAGTCTGAGATACGTCAATAAGTGGGGGAGATAAGAAATTCGGAACAATGACAGAAGCCTCAATTGGAGGAGAAGGTACAGGAGCAACAGATTTGAACGGAAAAGATTGCTCGTGAAATATAACATCACGAGACACATAGATTCGATTTGTTGGTATATGAAAAGTGAGATAACCTTTGTGATTTGGGGAATAACCAATAAACACACACTGGAGTGACCTAGGTTGAAATTTATTGGAATTGTATGGCCTAAGATTTGGGTAGCAGGCACACCCAAACACTCTTAAATGAGAATATGATGGAGGTTGAGAAAACAACAGCTGATGAGGAGATTTTTGAAGGAGAAGTTTGGATGGTAACAAATTAATTAGATATACTGCTGCTTGGAAAGTGAGAGACCAAAAAATAGAAGGCAAATTTGCATGAAACATCATTGCCAAACCGATTTCAACAATGTGTCTATTTTTTCTTTCGACTCTACCATTTTGAGCTGGAGTATATGGACATGAAACACGATGTACAATTCCATTGTTGGCAAAGTATTTAGAAAGCGGTCTAAATTCTCCACCCCAATCGGATTGTACACTTTTGATAAAAAGTTGAAATTGAGTTTTGACATAGGAACAAAATTTGATAAAAACATGGGAGACTTGATCTTTTGAAGTTAAAGGGAAAAACCAAGAAAAACGAGAGAAGTCATCGATTATTAGTAGAAAATAACGATAACCCTCTACAGAATTTGAGGGGGCAGGACCCCACAAATCTGTATGTACTAAATCAAATGGTGCAGATGCGCGAGAAGAAGAGTTGAGAAATGGTAACTTATGACTTTTACTAAGAGGACACGATGTACATGGACTCATTGATTTAATATTGCTGGAATTAAAATTACATGACGATAGGACAGACTCTAAGGTAGAAGGAGCAGGATGCCCTAGACGAAAATGCCATAGAGATGGATTTACTGAAGTAGATAATAATGCAGAATGTTGAACAGGGGAAACAGGAAGAGGATAAAGACCGTTAACAGCCGGTCCCTGAAGAAGAATTTCCTGCGACAAGAGATCCGAGATGGTAAAATGTGATGGGTAAAAGGATACAAACACAGAGTTATCAGTACACAATCGATTAATACTTAAAAGATTATGAGATAGAGACGATGAACATAATGTAAGAGGTAAAGTTAGTGTTCGACCTGAGGAAGTAGTCACTGACGACTGTCCAACATAAGAGATTGGAAGATTTGTACCATTTGCCACTGTAATTTTTTCAGAACCATTGTAAGGGATTTGATGATGCAACAATGATTCATCCGGAGTAAAATGATTTGAAGCCCCGGAGTCAAGAAACCAAGACGAAGGCTTAATATCAGATGAAGCAGGAGTTGAAATTGGAGATGGAGATGAAGATGGAGATGGGTAAGTAAATGTAGCAGTGGGATGATAAACTTGTGGCTGAGAATTGAGATTAGGTGATCGTACAGCAGAAGTAAAGGACAAATTTGTCCTGTGGTAACACACTAACGCAAGGTGTCCAAGCTTATTACAAATCTGGCACCTTGGCTTGTAACCAGATGGCTTGTTTGGTCTCCACATAGTTGGTGATCCATTGGGCTTTATAGGTCCCAGTAAAGAAGGAGCTCTCCCATTTGACACAGCCACTTGTTTGGATGATGAAAAAAGAGCAGGATTGTTAACCAAAGGCAATGGAGTCGACGATAAAGATAAAGGAACTTCATTTTGTTTTTCCAAACGTGCTTCATA
This sequence comes from Begonia fuchsioides, assembly GCA_003255005.1. Classification (NCBI taxonomy): domain Eukaryota; kingdom Viridiplantae; phylum Streptophyta; class Magnoliopsida; order Cucurbitales; family Begoniaceae; genus Begonia; species Begonia fuchsioides. The sequence continues at coordinate 78,475 of QAOC01050164.1, read as the reverse complement.
TGTGAGCAGTAGACTATGTGCTTCTTCCATCGAAGTTTCAGTCGAACGATGGGATATCGATGTCACAAATGGATTATACTCGCTGCCGAGTCCATTAAGTAAAATCAAAAGTTGATCTTTGACGGCTACTGGCTCACCCAAAGCAGCAAGATGGTTACAAATCATCGTTAGCTTCTGAACGTAAGCATTCACAGTAAGTCCTCCTTTACTGAGGTTGTGAAGTTGACTACGCAAATCATTTTGACGAGCGAGAGATGTAGAAGCATATAAGTGAGATAAACTCTGCCAAATTTCTGCTGCTGTGGAGAACTTCACTATCTGAGGGAGAATTGATTCTGAGAGAGAAGAATACAACCAACTCATTACAAGCCGATTGTAACGTTGCCAAAGAGAATAATCTGGATTTGGTTGGTAGTTCAAGTTGTCAAGAAATTGTGGAGGAGGAGTAGAAGACGATTCAAGGAAACATTCAAGTCCATTTGAAATGACAATATTAAGGATCATGTTCTTCCATACTAGGTAATTTTCGGAAGAGAGTTTAATGGAAATATTTTGAGAGTGAGAAGGAAAAGGAGGAAATGAAATTTGACGAAGATGACTGACTTCACTGGTTGCCGTCGACGCCATAACCTGGCTCTGATACCAAGTTAGATTTTGGAAATGTATAACAAAAGTAATCTATTGGAAAAAACTTAAATCATAGCATTGCTTCAGTGTCTTACATTTATAGACATTCCTACAGTTATAGAGGTACAAGGAAGTTATACTCTAGTGGATGTACGTGGAAGTTGTATTAGAATGGATAACTGCATGTATACGGAAGTTGTATTCTAGTGGGTGTACATGGAAGTTCCATTCTAATGGGTAGCAGCGTAGTGGAGAAGAATAACCGCCAACAATGTTTGAGGATTTTTTTGTCAGTAAAGAAGTGTGTAAAATCTGCAAATATTTATGAAGCATTGTGATTAGGTTTGAAGTATAGTAAACTAACAGTTGATATTCTTATTATTGTTTGCCAGCTTCTGTAAAAGATGGCAGATGGTGAGGATATTCAGCCACTTGTTTGTGACAATGGAACTGGAATGGTGAAGGTCGGTTCAAACTTTCTCCTAGTCATGTTTAACTGCTTCTCTTTCAAAGTTGTAATCATGAGCATTAGACTTACATTGTTACTACGCTATATTCAGGCAGGATTTGCTGGTGATGATGCTCCCAGAGCCGTTTTTCCCAGTATTGTGGGGAGACCTAGGCACACTGGTGTTATGGTTGGAATGGGCCAGAAAGATGCTTATGTTGGTGATGAAGCTCAGTCTAAAAGAGGTATACTCACCTTGAAATATCCTATCGAGCATGGAATAGTCAGCAATTGGGATGACATGGAAAAGATTTGGCATCACACTTTTTACAATGAGCTTCGTGTTGCTCCTGAAGAGCACCCAGTACTGCTCACAGAGGCTCCCCTTAATCCGAAGGCTAACAGAGAAAAGATGACTCAGATCATGTTTGAAACATTTAATGTCCCTGCCATGTATGTTGCCATCCAAGCCGTTCTATCTCTGTATGCAAGTGGTCGTACAACTGGTATGCATTAATTATTTTTCTGTTTTTAATTTTGTTTTGCATATTTGTATCAAAGTCAAGTTGTTGAAGTAGCTCTCTTGAACAGGAATTGTGCTGGATTCTGGTGATGGTGTTAGTCACACTGTTCCCATTTACGAGGGTTATGCTCTCCCTCATGCCATTCTTCGTCTAGACCTTGCTGGTCGCGATCTTACAGATGCTTTGATGAAGATTCTAACAGAAAGAGGTTACATGTTCACCACAACTGCAGAACGGGAAATTGTCCGTGATATGAAAGAAAAACTTGCCTATGTTGCTCTAGACTATGAGCAGGAGTTGGAAACTGCAAAGAGTAGTTCATCGGTTGAAAAGAACTATGAATTGCCTGATGGTCAAGTTATTACAATTGGAGCAGAGAGATTTCGTTGCCCTGAAGTCCTATTCCAGCCATCGCTCATCGGGATGGAAGCTGCAGGAATTCACGAGACTACTTACAACTCTATTATGAAATGTGACGTGGATATCAGAAAAGATCTGTATGGAAACATTGTCCTTAGTGGTGGTTCAACTATGTTCCCTGGTATTGCAGATAGAATGAGCAAGGAAATCACAGCCCTTGCTCCTAGCAGCATGAAGATCAAGGTTGTTGCACCACCAGAAAGGAAATACAGTGTTTGGATTGGAGGATCAATCCTTGCATCACTCAGCACATTCCAACAGGTAATTGCATTAACTTTTCATTGATGCGTATTTAGTTTCCTGAATATTTACTCAGGTTTGACAAAAATGTTCTTTGTAAAGCAGATGTGGATCTCGAAGGGTGAATATGATGAGTCTGGCCCATCTATTGTCCACAGAAAGTGCTTCTAAGCCTAAAAGGGTCTGATGGTGAGTGATTTCTCCTTTACTTGGTGGCATTTTTTGGTGTCTGAGTGTAAGCAATGTGAGTCCACGGACGGGAGAAGGGAGGTATATGCTTGAGCTTTAATTCACCTTTGGTCTTCGTGATAGACTTTTGTCTGGCTAGGTCTCAAAAGGCTCAACGGTATAAGGACCCTCTTCATCTGTTGGGCAAAAGGAAATCTCTTGCACTGCAACACCTACAGTTCAATCCAGCTTTTTACTAGGATGTTTTTCGTAGAAGAGTGTTTGTGATGCTCCATTTCTATTATCATTATTGAGTTCTATTTGAAGTTCTTTTTTGTTCTTTTTCGCTCTGAAATGCTTTAATGTCGATAGTTTTGTACGAGAACATTAGTATCACTTTGGAATCATGTCAATTGGTTGTTAACTTTTTCTCCCTAAGCCTTAGAAGGAATCTCATTAATCATTTGAAATGTTCTAAGATGGAGAAGTGTGATTGATTAGTGAGTAAAATGGAAACGAATAGTAGTAAATGGGTCCTTTTTTGGTACTGGTTAGTTTGGTCGGTTTGTGCATGACATTGAGTTGTGTCGTTTTTTTGGAGTAATGCAGTGGTAGAGAAAACACTAGAATTTGACTGTGCAGAAAATACTAATCCCATAAAACCGTTGCCCATCTTGTTTGTTTCTCGTCATACTAGAACTTGAACCTAACAATGCTTAGAATGATGGCCGCCAGTGTCATCTTTGACGAATTCTCTATTAGATCACCTTCGTTAATGCCTACTTCTACTTTATATTTGTTGCAATCTAATTATTCAGACAGTGACAGCTGATTCATTTTCACATTAAAATCTACATTAGTCGAAGAAGAAATTGTTCTTTAACAAGCATGATGATTAAGTTTGGTTGGTGAAGTGCGAGAGAGCTGGAGCTGGAGATTATTTTGCTTCGATACGCTTCGTTATGCACTTGTTCAACGGAGAGAAGAGGATTTAGAGAGACAAAAATGAATGTCCATTTAGAAAGTGGCTCATGGTTACTATTGTGGGGCCTCTCCATTCTAAGGAGAGAAGAGTTTCCTCTTTCAAAATTTCTTCTTGTTCTCGACGAGGGAGAAAAATGTGTTGCAGTTCGAGGACTTGTCATTTACGTTTGTGAATATTTTTTAAATTAGCTTATTCTAATAAAATATTGCAAAGACAATTTTCTAAGTCCCATTTTTTCAGACAAGCCAGACAATTTTGAGCTTAGTTTGCTCAACCTTGGTGAAATGCAAACTCTACTTGTAATGTTTTGTTATTTGATTACGTAATTATTGCAACAAAAACAAAAAACAAATCATCCACCTTCTTCGTTTTATCTAAACTATTTTCTCCACGTATTCAGTTTAGGGTAATTTTGCATGCGTCGTTTTGGAAGGGGTGTGGTGGAATCAGGCTTGCAGATCTCAAACACTAGACCGTATGAACTTCAAATCTCATGCATTATCCATTTCTTTTATTCATCGACGCCAATCCCACAATCCAGATTACGTATCCTCCCTCGGCTTGATTACGCCTGGACTGGTTCAAACGACACAAGCTTCTCGAATTTCTCCCACGGCTTCACCCACACCACGGCCTGGTAATTCTTGGTCCCAGAGCCGTCCTCCGCTGCCAAGTCCAACCTGAAATTCCACCCCGCCACCACCTGTATTTCTCCCTTCACCACGGACACGAATTTGAGGGTCCCCTTGGATTGCTTGTTGTACTCACTCACTGCGAATTCTCCCGCCTGCAGAAGCTCGGGATCATTGACGTTCTTTATTGTTTCCCAGCCGCCGAGGAGAGGCACCTCGTCTTCGGCGTAAGCGTGCAGAGAAAGGAGGACGAAGAGCAGCGCAAAAAGGGAGAGCGACTTCATTGTCATTGCCACCCTTCGTTTGCTTCCTTCCATCTCCTGCGAGGGCCTTTATTTATAGAGACGATTTCATCCTGTTGGGTTCTGTTGTTTACGAGCCAGCTCATGTTGATCCTGCTTCTAACCCTCGATTTTTTAAGTTCCACCTTTTCAGGGTTGCGGTGGAATCAGAGTTGCAGGTAACAAACACTAAACAAGATGAAGAAACGAATTAACCATTTCTGTTATTTATAGCTATGAATCCCAGAAACTAGCTTGTTTATCATCCAACGGCTGGACTTGACCGCATCACTTCGTAATTCAATCCGCGATTGGCCGAAACAAGAGACGATCCATCTCTGGAAAGAAGAATGAGGTCGATGATGAGGATGATGAGCAGAGAGGTCGCCAAACTGAAGAAAGTTAGCGTGGAAGAATGGCTTCAAATGAGGGCCACTGTAAAAAGAGAGTATCAGTACTCCGACCAACCACAGTGCAATGGCGGCCACCTTCGCCAAACTGGAGAAAGTTAGCGAGGAAGAATGTTATGGCAACACATGCAAGGCCAAATGAAGTGTTTATGCTTGAGTTTGTCATATTGGTCGTAACGAAGAGAGTTTGAAATACCGAAACAGAAAGGCAAAGAAGAGGGTGGTAACGGGAATGCAGTTGAAGAAAGCAGCTCCCAAAGTTGCGGACGTAAAATCGATTGCAGCCCCGTAAGCATTTAGTGCAAAAGTGTGCCTGTCGTGTCAGCAGAAAACTAGTAAGAACCCTAATTAAAATGGTCATACGAAGATTTTGTGCTTACCCAAGAAACGAAAACATCGAAATCTTGCAAAAGAACGCAAAACTAAGAGGAGATAATCCTTTTCTGCAAACCCAAAACGGAAGAACACGATCAAACAAGACAGAAAATTAAGAAAAGGCAACTGCATTACGCGGAAAAGAACCTAATAATTGACTTTCGTAATACAGAGTGAGAGGGATTATAGACTTATAGCTCCTGCAAAAGCAGCTTTGGAGAGCAGGATCATTCCAGCGAATGAAACTTGAATCAAGATTGATGCCCACAAAGGGTCTTTCGAATTCATTGTTTCTGCTCTACTTCTCGCTCTTTAGATCAACTGCAAGAACAAATCCATTCAGACTTTACCCAAGAACGAATCTAAGAACAAAAATGTTTTGTTTGCAAATTCTTTCATTGGATTACTAATTTTTAATTTTTATTCCTATACTCACTTCAGTGAATTTTATCATAGGCTAAGCTTCCCAGAATATCTTATGGTTGGTGTACTTCAGTGAATTTTATCATAGGTTAAGAATGTAAATAAAAGAAACTTAGAACGTGGTGTGCTAGTGAATTTTACTTTTAGTTACAAGAAGGGAAGGGGCAGGAAAGAACTAATTAAAAATAATAGTTGGAAAGTTCATCAATAAGTTCATCGATATTGAATCAATAATGTCGCAGCACTTTCCACTCGCCACACAGTTTAGTTCATCAATTCCGACTCATTTTACTATCGCAATAGACTTCTTGGGAACACTAGAATTGTCATCAATGCAACAACAAATGGAGCGATCTTAGAAAAAGACTATGATTGAAGCTTATGAGATTTTAAAGATGACGTCGAGAAATCATTGATGCTGGCATGCTAAAAGAGCAACAACTCAAAATATTGCACCGGAAGAAGATTCAGTTTTCGATTGAACAGCATGCCTCGAGGGGGTCTCCTGAGCACAGTTATCACCTTCAAGGAATGAGAACGCTTGCAATCATTTATCTCAGCACTGATCTCATAATTTACTAAATACGACCAGTCACCAAGATTATAACATACCATGTGACTTAAAGGTGCTGCAAATATCGGACAAACCGTGTAGTTTTCAATCTGGCTGAATATTAAAAACCGACCATGCTCGAAACCAACCTAAATTCAGAAAACCGAAAACCAAATCTAACTAAGAAAAGTATATTTTTTAATTTTTGGAACCAAACTATGGAACATGGTTCGATCCGGGTCAGTTCTTGGACCAAGTTCAGTTCCATTTTTTTCAAACTTTGGTTCCAAACCAAGGTTGAACCCTACCGAACTGGCCATGCCCATCCCTATTTCTCATCTGCCGGCCACACTTAACCAGCCCTGCCCTCAATTACCAATCCAATAAAGTGAACTTTTAGACAAGCCATTCATGTAGAAATTCCCCATAACGACAAGCATAAAACCAGAGAGAAAAATATATCATGAACATGTAATATATGGAGGAGATTAAACTGGTTTTAGTTTAGCCAGTTTGATCCACAAATCCATGGTTACCAGTTCCTGCCATGCAAGCCGCCTCCGCCGCCGCCTTTGTTCTTCGCATAAAATGCGTTCTTTGGCTTCGGTATTTCATGGATGCCCATCACTTGGATTGTTCTTTGCTTTTTAGCTTCAAAACACAGAACAACCCCGGAAACGTTATTTTTTAATCCAGTTGAGACTCTGCTGTTTTATTTACTTGTCAAGTTTGAGAAAGATTTAATAATAATGCTCAAACCGTTTTCAGCTTCTTTGTAGTTTGCTTGAAGCCTCTTTCTAGCTGAATCCAATCTCTCTGAATCAAAATTGCTTTCTCTCTCCTCCCCTGATCTCTGCAAATTGGCAAGTGTTGTAAATCAGCAGATGATAAAAATTGGGTGGAAAATCAAATCCACTGTGAAGATCAACGTACAGCACCGAGTACAACGCCGACTCTGTCTTACATGAAATTAAAAAGAGAACTAAACCTAAATGATATTCCTAAAAGGCTCGACTCAAATAGAATTTGGGTACGCTGAAATATAACAGTGAGAATCCAAATAATTACAATAGAATATCACAAGCAAAACTTTCTTTGAAAGACTAAAAACTTAATCTTAATTATGGAGAAAACCATTTTCTCACTGTTTTTGTGTTTTGTATGGATAAATTTTAAAACAAAAAACAAAAACAATGCTCAAAAGATTCCCAAATATCCTTAAAGATCACAAGAATTTACAAATAAAGCACAATCTTAATGAGATTTCTAAACAAGTTGACATAAATAGAATTCAGGTTGCGCTGATACCTAACCACGAATCCAAAAACTTACGAAGAGATCACAAGCAAAACTTCATTGAAAGACTAAAACTTAATCTTAATTTTTTAGAACAATTTTTCTAACTTTTTTTTTTGTATTTGTAAAAAAAACAAAAAATGGTTTTCAAAAGGATTCATGAGCATCCTTAAATTTTCCTGGGACAATACTTTTGGTTCAAGAAAGTGTGTCAAAAAATGTTAATAAACACTCCAGCAATTGAAGCCGTTCATACTAATCTTTGATGATTTTTTACCAAAGAAGAGATGTTTAAGCACTCTAAACTATATTTTCTTGAGCAACAAACAAGGAATTAAGAACTCCTTCGGCAGACATACATTTTGAGGAGCTGAACTTGCAGGAACAGATTGCACGAACTTCCGAGGCACTTCTCTTTGTTGCCCTGCCTTGGGCTTTGGCTTTGGCTCGGGTTCCGAATTATTTCTGTCCGAACCAGAGCTCCCATCTTCAATATGAAACGAAAAAGAATTAATTGAAAAATCAAACAAACGAATCGAGCATGAGCAAATTGAGCTTAGAATTAGATTCTTAATCTACACTCACTGTTCGGATTGGGAGAGTATGCATAATCAGAAACCTAGTGACAAAAACAGAACAAAAGATTAGAGAAAGAAAAGAACGATTTTCAAATCTTTCCCTGAACAAAAATGAGAAAATTTCCGTCCACCTGATGAACACCATTGCGAGGAACTTTCTGCTGAGGCGATTCGTCTTCATCGGCTGCCAGAAACATTAATTTAATCACAGAAGTTAAAAACAATTGCGCTGATGATGTTGCTACCTAGTAGTGAGGCTGTATTCTGCTCCCCCGGCTGATTGATCATCACCCATTCGTCCACTATATCCTTCCATTTCCTGAGAAACAAACAGAAATTCAAGTCCAGCAGAGCAAAAAAGAACATATGATCTGGTTCTTCAATTACCGGACAAGATGCTTCACTAATTTCCGAACAGTATTTGATGAATGCTTTCTCAGTAGATTCACGTGTCTCCCAATATCAGTTTCCTTCAGAAGAATAAACAAGAACTTGATCATGCTAATTTGGAGAAAATTAGGAAGATGACTGAAGAGGAAATTCAAGTCACCTTGAGAGCTTGGAATGTTACATCCATGTCTGCCAAGCTTTGAAGCAAATCTACCAGGCATCTTCAGACTGAAACAAAAAACCAAAACGAGAATATAAAATCTTAGGAAAAATAACAACAAACAGTTGAGAAAAATGAAAGAAGAAAATACCCGGTGAGGAATTTCAAGCTGTTCCTTGATATCTAAAATATTTTTCTGCTCATCGTCGAACAATCCTCCGTACGGGTTCGACCCATCATCCCCGTCCCCGGAATGCGGAGAGGAAGGGGACCGTTCGTTCAGGCCACTGCGGTCCTCGTTCACCATTTGAGCCATGTTTTCTTCACCGTTCGGCCTCCCATGGCGGTGGAGCTTTGGAGCCGAAGTTAATGCGAAAAGCCGCTCCGCAATCCCATCTCTTCGCTGTTTCAAAAGGGCTCCGCAATCAATTGAAGCTACCTCCATGGCCGTATCAATCAGGGTCCACACGTCCACTCCGGTAGTGTCCATTATCGTTCGGAAATTATCTATATCCATTACAAGTTTACAACCACCTCTGCGAATCCGATCGCTCAAATCTCAGATTTAGTACATCTGAAAAGACTTAAAAACCCCGATAATCGAAACTAAAGGGCCGGATCTAGGGAGTAAAGTGTGGTGATGGAACTGATAGAGAAACCACAGCTACACAAATAGTCCATCATCCCAACAAAATTCCGACAGAAATGGAGAATCAGGGAGCTCGATGAGCTTTATAATACCCTTTGTTCTTCGGATTAAAAACGACTCTCTGCCGCTTCTTTCTTCAGTAAACGTTTCTGGGTTTGTTCAGTTAATGCAGCGAAAAGTGAGGGAAGAAGCCATCAGCAATTTGCACATAACCTCTCCGCCATGAGATCCTAACGCGGCCATGGTTTGGTGGTCTGTCTTAGACATTTAGATTGTTGTTGTTCAGTTAGATTGTTGTCGCCATGAGATCCTAATGCAGCGAAATGAGGAAGGCCTCCACAGACGAAGATTCGACTGGCAACAAACCATTATTGAGCAAATTTTTAGAAATTTTATATGATTAGATGGTTGCATTGTCGGATTCTTGTACGTGATCTCTAACATGTATATTAGTGAAGTATCTTGAATAAAACTTAATATTTAAATGTACATTGACGGTCTTAATCCATTATTGAGATTAATGGCTAATTGCATGATTGCGAAATTCGACAAGTATTGAGACGACATCAAAAAAAATAAATAAACTTATTTGGATTGCAGTTGTTTTGGATACTCGATGCAAAACAAATATGTTAAAACTTTATTTGACCAATCTGATGGGGGACGAGCGGGGACGTGAATATTATAACGAAGTAGATATTCTTTTGCGCCGACTTTACAGTGAGTATAAATGTTCAAGTGACGAACCATCGAGTTCGTCCAATGTTAGCGCATCACTACTGAATGATCCTTTATTTTATAGATTATACTCCGGGTCATCTTTTTATCGAGTCTAGAATTAGTAAGTCGGAACTTGACGTCTACCTACATGATGTTGTTGAAAAATTTTCTGATAATCTAGACTTTTGCAATTGTGGAAATTGAATTCCCATAAATTTCAAATTTTGAGTAGGATAGCAAATGATATGTTAATCGTTCTGATTTCTACTGTGTCATCGGAGTCAGCTTTTAGATGTTGTAGTCGCGTTATTGACTCATTCTGCACTTCTTTGTTACCGAAAACAGTGGAGGCCCTCATATGCACTCAGAGTTAGATCCGTTCTGAATCTGAAACTTCATTTTTGGAGGAGGTATTGGAAGATTATAAAACGATTGACGAATGTACCGTTTCAGCTACACGTTATTTATTAACATTATTATTTATTCATGTTATATTAATAAATATGTTTTATGTGTTTTTGTTTTGTATAAATTACGAAGAATGCAACCGAGGGAGACATAGAGCCAATTATTGAACTCTAAACGGCGGATTATGATAGTTTCATATGTTTTATATTATGTATTATGTTGAGATTATGGATTGTTTTCGTATTCTAGATTGTTTTGGATTATGATTGATTTAAATTATTATTGTTTTAGATTATGATTGTTTTGGATTAATGATAGATTTGAATTATAGATAGTTTTGGATTATGAATAGTTTTGTATTATGGATAATTTTAGTTATTTTGAATTATGGATAGGTTTGGATTTGTTAGAGAAAAGTTCGAAAAAATAAGATGGATAAAATGCTCTCGTGAAAACATCTGATCTGATCTGATAACTTTGGCAGGATTCAGATCTGATCGAATTTGGAGTGGGTTTTGGAGCCGATTCGATCGAATCCAAAACTCCAATCCGACGCCCACCGCTACAATATCCTACTTGTTTTTCAACTTAAACTTTAGTTAATTCAGCTAAAAAACTTCTAGATAACTGAATTGTGGGAGTTCAAATATGAGTTAAATCATGCATGACATATTTGTGCTTCTCCAAAAGTCGATGAACCAGAGAACTGCATTGAAATGTTATAAGTAAATAAGAGTTTATATACCTCTACACGCGAAAGTCTATTGTTCGTCCTTTTTTGCTCGAACTTGCATCGAGAACTTTCATACTAGCCAAGTAGTCACCGAGATATTGCAAAACATATACAGGTCCTTAAATTGAAAAAAATAAAACTCAATGAGAACGGGGTTCATCTCTCCAGTTCGATTGAAAAATTTGCCGTTTGATTATTTTGTTAGTTCTTGTTTTTTACTAGTCTTATACTATTACATGGACATATTGTGATTCGTTTTTTAGTTCACGGAACGCATATTTACGTATCTACATGCAGTGTAACACGTCTACAACGCATGCATGCATCAAAATAATTAAAAAAGACCTATGTAATAAATTAGTACGTCATACTAATTACAATATACACAAGGTTAAACTTTGAATGGTTGGAAGGGCCTTAGAAAGTTGACAAACCCAAATCAAAACCATTTGGGCTTGTTGTAGACCTTTGACTAGTCAAAAAAACAAAGCCTTGGTCAATAGTCAAGGTATTTTTGTTTGACCTCCTCTTCTGTTTGTAACCCATCTAGGTCAACTTTCTTGTTCAACACCCAAATAACCAAAACGTTCAACCAATTTAGTTTGATTTTTTATCGATTAAATGAACCATTTTTACTGGGTAATCATCCTTTTGAATGGGATTTTCTAAATACGAAGAAGATGTGGGTCGTGAATCGAGATGACGTGTAGATATTTCAGCGAGTTTCATGGCTGTTTCTCTCTCTATATCTCTCCATTTTCTCTCCCTAATTACGGCCTCTTAAAACAGTTACCCTCGAAACGCGCTCTACTCTTTATTTTCGAAAAAAACAATCCAAAAACCAGAAGGGGGACGAAAAAAACCGCAATAAGAAGGGTGGAGAGAGAGAGAGTTCTGAGTAAGGCACAGAATAGGAAGAGAGAGAGAGAGAGGGAGAGAGAGAGAGAGAGAGAGAGAGAGAGGAGAGAGAGATTTCGGTCGAAATCTGTGTTTCCAACTAGTTTTTCTCGTGGCATTTAGGTTAAATGTCAGAATCATCATCTTTCCGCAGAACCCAGGAGGAGGTCTTGAGAGATCCAGCCATGGAAGCAGCTCAACAGCCTGTGCAACTCAGCAATGAAGAAAGCAGCGGCAGTTGCGGTAATAAAGGTCAGAAGAGAGAGAACAGGGATGGAGAAGAAGTCGAGCAAGAGCAGGCTGATTTCCCAGAGAAAATGGAAGAAAAATCACAAATTTGCAGACCCAAGAAGAAGAGATACCGTTGTCTGCACAGCATTTACAAGGAGAATAAACCCATTATGAATGGTAAATTCGGTACCAAAGTCATTAGCTTGAATTAAATGTCATAGCTTAATGATTTCAATGCATTTTACTACTCAGTCTCCTCGGCAAAAGGTTTATTTTGCATGCAATTACGAGAAAAATAATGGATGAAACGAATCCGTCCTTAAAAATCCGGCATAATAATCGTACGAAATGGAAATGCTTACTTGCTCTCTTGCTTGCTCGAACAACATGGTCCTTCATATAGACCACAATACGGGAGATGTCTGAGACAACGCCATACATATGAATCTAGAATGTTTGTAGCAATAAGTTATGCACAAAAATGTTAATGCATGGTGTAGAGGTAAGCCTTGCCTCACATTGTCATTGCATTTGTGATGTTGATAGATATAGATATGGTATCTGAGAATTCAATCATATTTTGAGAGAATGAATGATCCATGAGTTAGAAAGCTAACTTAACAAGAAACGAAACTTGGGTTTTGTTTCTAGAAAACGCATTGTTGAAGAGGCATCTAAGCAAGAAACGGGATCGCGATTAGTTGATGTTGCCCCTAATGTGTTGGGCACCGACGCCCGCTGAACTGGCCTCCGTTGAATTAACACGTGCTTCGAGTAATGCTTTAGGTTGTGGATTGATGTGTAGGGGAAGCGAACTTGGTTCGGAGTTGGGTCATAAAAACCATAGAGAACCTCTGATTTTCGGTTTATTTTTATCGGTTTCGTTTTGCTTTCGGTTCAATTTTTATTTGAGCTTTAGTTTTTTCTGTTTTTAGATTGGTCTGGCCTTTTTTTTCTGTTTTTACTGATTTTGAACAGTAAAACTCTTTGTTCAAAACTGCATATGATTACTAAATAATAATAGAGAAAACAAAAGCATCAGGATGGTTCGGTTCCTAAGATTTTTAGGTAAGCCCAAGAACCGAGGAGAAGATGATCGGTTTCGGTTAGGTTTTCGTTGGTTCAAATTTAAATTCGGTTTTCAACCTCACCAAACCAAAACAAAAAGTGTGTTCGGTTCAGTTACCCAAAATGAACCCACAAAGGAATATTCGACATTGATAAAAGGAAAAAGTTTAGCTTCCTTTACTCAAGTGGGTCCCGGCCCGCGCCAAATAGCTGTCTTCAAACCCTCAATTTCCCGCCACTATACCATCAAGCTTCTCCAGCGATCTCCCTATTTTCTGAAATTAGGCGGCAAAATTCAAAATCGCTCGAGAGGGAAGTCTGTCAAACCCTAATTTCCTATATTTTTTTCTTTTCTTTTCCATTCCTGCCTTTTCTTTGCTATATATCTGCTGCTGTTTCCCGCTTTATTTGGGCTGCACGAAACCTGTTCGGGGTTATTCCTCATAGAGAGTTTGTGAGAAAATGTATGTGGTGAAGAGAGATGGGCGTCAGGAGGCGGTTCATTTTGACAAAATCACTGCCCGATTGAAGAAGCTCAGCTATGGTTTGAGTGTTGAGCACTGTGATCCTGTGCTCGTGTCTCAGAAAGTTTGCGCGGGAGTTTATAAGGGCGTCACCACTAGTCAGCTTGATGAACTGGCCGCAGAAACCGCCGCCGCAATGACCACTAACCACCCAGACTACGCTTGCGTGAGTCTAAATCTTCTCCTTTCTTGATTCGGATGACCTTGCTGCTCTTGAATTATCTTCTGTACTTGGATATTTGTTGTGATTTCATTTTGAATCTCAGATTTTTATGACCACAGATTTCAGACTAACTTTTTTCATTGTGATTTTGTTACTTTCTCGTCTCCCCCTTTAGTTTAATGAAATTATATATTTATCACTTTGTGTAGATAGAGATTTCAGAGTTTCAATGCAATTGTGGAAGTTTGACTGTCCTCTTCTTCTCTACTAATATTTACATTTCGAATACATGCAGTTGGCTGCAAGAATCGTGGTGTCCAATCTGCACAAGAACACAAAGAAATCATTTTCTGAAACGTAAGCGTGAATTTAATGCTTTTGTTATCTTCTATGAGCGTTGAAGCAAAGCATCTCAACTGTATGTTAATAAAAAAAGGGTTCGTTCTGATATGTCCGAGTAAAAATGCAGGATAAAAGACATGTACAACCACGTCAGTGAGAGGTCTGGCCAGAAAGCGCCCCTTATAGATGACAATATTTATCAAATAATTATGAAGGTAGTTATGTTTTTTATAACTTCATTTTCAAGATATTTAAAGTTTTATGCTTAAATGCAGATGAATTCCCATGGGTTTATCTTAACCTCGCATTGTAAATTGTTTCATTTGACTAAGTGAGTTATGATATAGAATATGTACTAGCTTGTGGATGAAACGTGTACGATCGCGACTTCTAATTCTGAATTATAGTTTGTGTTTTTGATGACATCTCTTTCTTGTAATGCGTTGTTTGTATGAAAGTCGAATGTTTGATGTTGTAGATAATTCATGATGAATCACATTGTGCTTGGAGCTGATGCTTCACTAACTTTAAGTGTTTGACCTTTATTTTTCCTTTTGATGTCATGCAATATTGATAATCTTGCTGCTATTTTGCGCAGAATTCTTCTCGTCTAGATAGTGAGATAATCTATGATCGTGACTTTGAGTATGACTACTTTGGGTTCAAAACTCTTGAGAGGTCTTATCTCTTAAAGGTTCAAGGGAAGGTTGCTGAAAGGCCTCAACAAATGTTAATGAGAGTAGCTGTTGGGATTCACAAGGATGATATTGAATCTGCTATCAGAACATATCATATGATGTCCCAACGGTGGTTTACTCATGCTTCTCCAACACTTTTCAATGCCGGAACTCCAAGACCTCAAGTATTATTATAGTTTAAATTTGGAACTTAAACTAATTTCTTTCATTTTTTGTGCTCTTCCATCTCTGTTTCTCTTCCTAGTTTTTTGCTCTGTACTTGAATTTTAGTAATTTCTATAATTTATTACTCTTGTATATTTTTGGCAGTTGAGCAGCTGTTTCCTTGTTTGTATGAAAGATGACAGCATTGAAGGAATATATGATACCTTAAAGGAATGTGCCGTAATTAGTAAATCAGCTGGAGGAATTGGAGTTTCTGTCCACAATATCCGTTCCACTGGAAGTTACATTCGAGGAACTAATGGAACATCCAATGGGATTATTCCAATGCTTCGAGTTTTTAATGACACTGCACGTTATGTCGATCAAGGGGGAGGCAAGAGAAAAGGTATGTCTAGTTGTGCCGAGTGATTAAATTGTATACTGTTGCAACTGAGATTTCGTTTTTTAACTTTTTTGCAGGTGCATTTGCTATTTATTTGGAACCATGGCATGCTGACATATTTGAATTTTTGGATTTAAGGAAAAACCATGGAAAGGTATGATTCGATAGGCCCTCGTGAGTTAAAAGGACATCATGTGATAGTCTCAATGATTTGTGCTGTCAATTTTGTCATTGTATTACTAGTATCTATCAAGATCATGGCTTATGCAATCACTTGATTCCATTTATTTTCCATTATTATCCTTTAGATATACCAGGCCACTTTAAAATGGTTGGATTTCAATTTCATACAGGAAGAGCATCGAGCGCGAGATCTATTTTATGCTCTTTGGATACCTGATCTCTTTATGGAAAGAGTTCAAAGTAATGGACAGTGGTCACTTTTTTGCCCTAATGAAGCTCCAGGTTTGGCAGACTGCTGGGGTGAAGAGTTTGAGAACCTGTACATCAGATACGAACTTGAGGTAATTTGTCTTTACTGTTCTGGTATTTATTTTGTTTGTGGATGTGTCTGCATATGGGTACTGTCCACTTATTCTGGTTTTCATATGAATGAATAGGGAAAGGCAAAGAAGGTTGTCCAGGCACAGAATCTTTGGTTTGAAATTTTGAAATCTCAAATAGAAACTGGAACCCCATATATGTTGTTTAAGGTGACTGCTGTGTCATTTTGTCTTGCTAGTTTTTTGGGCATCTCTTCTTAAAGTGATTGTCAATGATTTATCTTCTTGATTTTCAAGGATACTTGCAATAGAAAAAGCAACCAGCAGAATCTAGGTACAATCAAATCATCAAACTTATGCACTGAAATAATTGAGTACACCAGTCCAGATGAGACTGCTGTGTGTAATCTAGCATCCATTGCTCTACCACGTTTTGTCAGAGAGAAGGTGTGATATGACTATCATATGCTTGTTTCTATTTGAGTTTTGGCTGTTTTTTCAGTTGATCTCAAACATTTTTAAACTACAGGGGGTTCCAATGGAGTCCCATCCATCGAAGCTTGTTGGAAGTAGTGGGTCCAAAAATCGATATTTTGACTTTGAAAAACTAGCTGAGGTATTTTGTCTTTGTCTTCAAACATAATGGCAATTCCATTATATACCCTTTAATCTTGGATTTATTTTTCATTTTGTTTGACACAGGTTACTGCCATAGTCACTGCAAACCTTAATAAAATTATTGACGTTAATTTTTACCCCATTGAGAATGCAAAACGGTCAAATTTACGACATAGGCCTATAGGTATTGGGGTTCAAGGTCTTGCTGATACTTTTATCTTACTAGGCATGGGATTTGACTCCTTAGAGGTGATTGCTGTTCTATGTTTTGTTCATATTATTTGTAATTTAAGCTTTGCTTCACCTCATTATTACTGGTCTCAAGGTTATAATAATGTAATTTGTTTTGAAATATTTCAGGCTCAACAGCTAAACAAAGACATTTTTGAGACTATTTATTATCACGCTCTTAAAGCTTCTTCTGATATTGCTGCAAAAGAAGGTCCATATGAAACATTTGATGGCAGTCCTGTAAGTAAGGTCAGTATCATGTGAGAGCTTCGTGAGTTACATATAAAATAATTTAACATGTAGATGTGTGATGCATATTTGGATGTCCCAAGACTAAACCAAACTAACTTGCTTTTCCAGTTTCATGACATTGTTGCTTTGGAGATTTTATATTATATATAATGTTTCTTTTTTGTAGCAATTCACAGATCAGATGTTCTTTATGTTGTGCAGGGTATTCTTCAACCTGACATGTGGGGTGTGACACCATCAAATAGGTGGGACTGGGATGCTCTCAGAGAAATGATATCAAAAAATGGAGTAAGAAACTCACTTCTCGTTGCTCCAATGCCTACTGCGTCGACTAGCCAGATTCTTGGAAACAATGAGTGCTTTGAGCCATACACCTCTAACATCTACAGCCGCAGAGTTCTAAGGTTTGATTTTCCATCTCCTTCCCCTCTTCATTTCTTTTAATATGTTTGTCTTTAAATATCTTTATCCTTGTTTTGTAGTGGTGAATTTGTTGTGGTGAACAAGCATCTCCTCCATGACCTTACAGAGATGGGTTTGTGGTCACCTGCGCTCAAAAACAAAATAATTTATGAAGATGGGAGTGTTCTCACAACTCCAGAAATACCTGGAGAATTGAAACTTATTTACAAGTATGATTTGGTTTTTAGCTGAGCTCTCACCTTGCTCCTTGAATTATGTTTTTTTCCTTTCTTTTGTGTCATGTACTTCAATAAGTTTTTTTTTTCAATACAGAACTGTCTGGGAAATCAAACAAAAGACATTGGTTGATATGGCAATTGATCGGGGATGCTATATAGATCAGAGTCAAAGTCTAAATATACACATGGACCAACCTAATTTTGGGAAACTTACATCCTTGCACTTTTATGCGTGGTCTAAGGTATCAACCAAAAACTCTTAATAAACTGCCTTTTTCATCGTTAAATTTTGAAGATGTTATATTTGTTGGCGCTGCTAACAATTGAAAGATCAGATACTTGTGTATTCTCCCATTGAATTTGATTGCTCTTCTTTTCCTAGTCAAACTTCATTGGATTATGTTGAAATTGCATTTGTTCTATATAGAAGAAGTTAAAAGGTCTACTGAACTGACCTAACTCTGCTTTTGTTGCCACAGGGTCTGAAAACAGGGATGTATTATCTAAGATCACGTGCTGCTGCTGATGCCATCAAGTTTACTGTGGACACCTCCTTGCTCAAAGTGAGGAGAATTTTTTTTTTTTTTCAGTTTTCATCATGTCTCAAACAGTAGAATAACCGTAGTGTTAGTGTTAGAACACCCCAAACATTATTTGAGTAAATAGGTGAAATGGCGTTGATACTATTGATAAATGCAGGAGAAGGTGGTGAAAGGGGAAGAAGGGGATGAGGCTGAAACAGAAATGGCCCAGATGGTTTGCTCTCTGACCAACCGAGAAGAGTGCTTGGCTTGTGGAAGTTAGCAGAGATGAGATGCCATCGATGGTGGGTTGTGGGCAGAGTGGGAACCAATCCGCCATTGAAAATGCTTCAACTAATCATAGCAGTATGTGTATACAAATATAGATTTACTCCTCCTTGCCAAAAATTCCCCTCGCATTGGAATTCTGTTTCCTTAAGTAATTGCAGAAGATGCGATTTTATTGGCTCACCTTGTCTCATCCTCTTCGGCTCTAAGAGATGATTTTCTATTATGTTTATGGTCTTTCAAGTTTGAAATTATTGATAATATTAATAATTTGCATATTTTTGTGTATTCTTAAAAGTGATTACAAATTCATACTGCATATAAGCCTTTGTTAAAAGATTGATGCGAGGTATATTTAGCTATTTTTTTTATGATCGTGCATACTAAAACAAATTCATTGACGATGATGTTGATAAAGTTATCGGCGTAATCTCATATTTCAATAGGTCAATCACATCTATTAAAATGCAATTGCTATTTAAATTTTATATATTCTTATAAATGAATGAGATAAAGTTTAACTAAATATGTTACACAATATGAATAACTTTTATTATATTTGATATTGAGTTGTAAAAGTTTATGAAAGAGTATATCAATCCCGTTTTCTAACTTATTCTAAGAAATACAATGAGAAATGATATAATTAACATATGTAATGATATGCAAAATAAATTGCTTGTTTTTGGATGATTATTTCTTTTTATGTCTATTTGTATTATATCGAATTTGTGGAGTATACTTGATTCTTTAAGTAATATTGTTGTTCTTTTCACTTAGGTGTTTAGTACAACTTTTTTCTATACATGAGATGTGATTGTTATATTTTAAATTCTACATGTTAAATGGATTAGATTTGTCATTCTTTATATTATTTTATCTAATACACGAGAACAAAGATATACAATTTTATACAAAAGTTGTGGAACTTAAGCCAAGAAAATTAAAAAATGATCTATACACTAGGTGAAATTCAAATTAATAAATTTAAAACTGTAAGTCATATAGTAATTTGTGCTTCTATAAGCATAAAAACAAAAATTATTACTTTACATAGTAGCTATTGTGAGTTGCTAATTTATTTTTCTTTTTAATTATAATTTTTTGAAAGTCCGAATGAATTTTCAATAATTTATAATTTTTACTTCTCTTGTTTAACCATTTTTTTTTTATGTAAAATCAACAAGTATTCTTAAAATTTTTGACAAATAAATGCATATTGTGTTATACTTGATAGAGTCGAAAAAATTTAAAATTTTGTTCAATATGCTGGATATTTTTTCTTTTGCTTGTATAATAAACTTAAAGTTTAAAGTAAAAGAAGTATATTAATAATTAAAAAAATTATTTTTACTAAAAGATTTCTTGTTCAATTATTATTACTCAATTAAATAATTACAACGAGAAATTGATAATTTATTTTATTGCATGAATTCAAATATTATAAAACACATCATATACTTGGCTCGTTACGACCATTAAGCTAGACATACTCGACACTAGTGGTGGCAAACGGCGGCTGGCTCGAGCTTCGAGCCCAGCATGCCGGTTCGTTCGAGCTGGCTCGTGAGCTCGGTAACACCGAGTCTACTTGTTGTGCGGTCAACCCTTAGTACAACAACGATCGACACTTAAGCTACATTATAAAAAATGTAGGTCGACCGCATAAGAGGGTGTCGACCGGCATATGTTACAGAATATTTTAGGTGTCGACCAAGTTCATATATGTCGACCGCAATGTATTTATCGTTAGTGAAAGTGTCGACCGCCATTATAATAGTGTCGACCGGTTTATACAAAGTGTCGACCGATGTTGTAAAAATAGTCGATCGATCAAATGTAACGGCTATAATTTACATATTCAACGGAAACATACGGTCGACCCTTGAAATACTGCAGGTCGACCGGAGTTTGTGGTTATGATAGAATTCTATAAATTGTGCGAGTTAGCCGAGAATTTCTTACCCAAAACTCTCTGTGCAAATCTCTGTGAAGTATTCGAGCTCGAAAGTCTACGATTCTATTTACAATCATCAACAACTCGGTGAACGGTATCAAAGCAGTAATTTTTTTTATAAATAGTTCATTGTTTGTTATGGATTCACCGCATAAATACGTAGAATTCGAAACGTTTCCGTCTTCCGACGATGAGGTGCAAGAAGTTGCACCTATGAATTCGGCATTTTTCGTCGGATTGACACACACATCTACACAAGCATCCACGTCCGCCCCTCGGGCCAAGAAATCAAAAACGTCAGAAATTTGGAAACATTTTCAAATCGCAGAAATTAACGTAGGCACGAAAATAGAAAATAAGCCACAATGTAATTATTGTGCCAATCATTATGCTTATGAATCCACCACTATTACAATGAATCGACATTACAAAAAATATCACGAGCACTTGCACTCGAAAGATCGTATGCAATTGCAATTAAACACTCTTGGTACGAGAAATTTTGTTTATTCGCATGATAAAATGCGAGAAAGTACTGCAAAATATGTGGCACAACGAGAGTTACCTCTCTCAATGTTTGATCACGAGGAAAACGTAACATTTATACAACAATACATTAATCCAAGCTTTAAGTGAATTCCTCGTAGTACATTGTGAAGCGACATAATAAAATTGTATGAGAAAATGAAAAATGACTTGCTTTATTTATTTTCGCATGCGCTCACGATGTCAATATGTATTACTTCTGATATGTAGAGTGCACCCAATGCACTCGGCTATATTGTTGTGACTTTGCATTTCATTGATACAAATTGACAACTTAATAAACGCATATTAGGTTTTTGGAGTTGTGAATACCCTCATAGTGGTATTACAATTTATCGATACATTGTTAGTATTCTACAAGAATACAACATAAGAGATCGAATTTTTAGTATTACGTTAGATAATGCTTCCGCTAATGATGTTTGTGTTAATCAATTTAAAAAATATTATCATTTCGATAGTACTCAGTCATCCATTTTTCATATGCGGTGTGTTTGCCATATTTTAAATTTGATTGTTAAAGATGACATGCAATTTGTATCACCGCATATTGATGCAATTAGAAGTGCAATTTCTTTTATTTCTTCGTCAAACACCCGACAACAATAGTATCGAGAATTTTGTAAAGCGGGTAACCTCAAACCTAGGAAACTAAAAACCGATGTTTCAACTCGGTGGAACTCAACGTATCTAATGTTAGAAAATGCTAAACTGTATTGGAACGTCATTTGTGATTTTATTAGTCAAAAGACACAATGTTTTACTTTGGATATGCGTAGTTGTGATATGACTAATCTATTTCTTGAATTTTCGCAACTATTTTTTGGCTAATTTATTAGTCAAAAGACACAATGTTTTACTTTGGATATTCGTCATTTATGATTTTTCGGTGCACGAACTCATACTTCGTCCGATGTGGCATCGACGTCGGGTGGTAGTTCTAGTTTCGGAAGAGCGTTAAATGCTATGGATGCCATTGACTCCCAACTAGAAAGTGATGTGTATTCATATGCTTTCGATAAGAGTGAACTCGATGTGTATTTAGAGTCTCGAGTTCGAATTTCTCGAGACAAGGCATTTGACATATTGGGTTGGTGGAAATCCAACGCAACCATGTATCCTGTGCTCTCGAACATGATACGGGATTTACTAACACCGCTTGTTTCAACTGTAGCTTCGGAGTCGGCTTTTAGTGCAGGTGGACGCGTGTAGGAGGATCGACGGGGAAGTCTGGCACCGGAGCTCGTGGAAGCACTCATTTGCATGAAGGACTAGAGCGACGCAGTCACGAGAGACCAACAATGAGAGGACGCACTTGCAGAGGAGTTCAAGAACTTGGAGTTTGAAGACTAGTTGTGACGTTGTATATTATGAGTTGAATAATTTTTAACATATTCTTGTACGCGTGTACATTTGTGATTTCATGTAAACGTTAACAATTGTATTCGTTTGATATTTTGTACATGAATGACACTTAGATGAGTTCCAACCTCGTTGGAATGCCATCTAAGTTGTAGTGATGCAAATGTCAACCATGGCAATGTAAGCAACTTTCCATTCTTCTTCCGGTTTTTCATTTTCCTGAAATAAGCTTAAGTGTCGACCTCAATAATACAAAGTGTCGACTGCTTAGCTAGGGTGTCGATCGCATCTCATTCCAGAGCGTTGATCGCGTCGACCGCAATGTAAGGGGTCGACCGCAGATTAATACAGAGCATTTTAGGGTGTCGACCGCACAATTTGGTGTCGACCGCATCTCCTTTTTGAGCGTTTCTGGTGTCGACCGCAATGTAATGGGTCGACCTCAACTCACTCCAGAGCATAATCTGGTGTCGACCGCACAGTCCGGTGTCGACCGCTTCTCGTTCCAGAGCATAATATGGTGTCGACCGCACAGGGATCACGTGAGTGGTATGGATTTGCACGTTCTTTACCACATTTTTACTGGAACCAACTTTAACGTTGGTTATGTAATTTTAAAAAGGATGATTGATCTTTTTGAAAACTCGTCCAAGTCAATGCCGTTCAACTTTTTGTTGACGAAAATTTTCCACCAACACGGTGTCAACTTTCCTTCCTTCGAGACACCTCTCCTGGTTAGAAGAGTCGACACCTATACCGAATCTACCCTTGCGAGAATGGGTATTGTGGAAAACATCGACGACGAGTGGATCTTTAAAGTCGATCATCCTGATTCAACATCACAGCCACTCCAGCACGAGGGCGCTGAGCAAGACCAAAAACAAGAAGCTGAAGCAGCTATTCGTCCTCGTCAATCAACAACCCGGCGGATCAAGGCATTTTTGCACGACCACCGGGAATTTTTAGAGAATTCATTTGAGAGAATCCACTGACGCCTTGACACGATGGATGCCCGCATCTCAACCTTGGATCGGAGGTTCAACGAGGCACAAAACAGACATTGGGCTGAGATTTTTACCAACTCGTCGGAGGCCACACCCATTGTTGTTCCACCTGCATTGGACGATCCCTCCGTAGAGTAAGTTTGTTCTTCTATAATCTTTTCGAACAATTAGAATACTTTTTTGTAACTTATTTTACTTTTTATTTGACACAATGAATGATTTAGGTATTTCTATTTCAATTTGTACAATGCTTTTGATTTAATGTTTTGATGCTACTGTATTTGAGTTTATTTGAGATATTGATTCGATGCTATTTTTTTCGTGTTTCTTTGGCATAATGGAGGCGCTACATACAAACGTTACCATGCAATTTTTTTTTGATTGAAGAAAACAAAAAACATAAATTCTTATCAAAATTTAAAATTACATAATACAGAAAGCTATAAAAATTCAATATACGAAAACAAAATTTCTATGTTGGGCTCGTCTGGCTCGGCTCGTTTAGGCTCGACTGGCTCGGTCCGACTCGCTCGTTTAGGCTCGAGGCTTGCGAGCCAACTTGAGCCAATTTTTTTTTTGAAAAAAGCTCGAACAAGCCGGCTCGAATAGGCTCGACAGGCTCGGCTTTTTTGACTCGGCAGGCTTGACGAGCCGACCGTCCCTGGCTCGAGCCGGCTCGTTTGATAGCACTACTCGACAATATGAGCTTTCACAAGCTCATATCGATCGTCTCAGTTTGATTCGTTTATTATTTTTAGCCTTTAAGTCATACCTAGAGCTAGGGGTGGACAAAACCCGCCCGGACCAAAGAACCGGACCAGAACCGACGTCTTTGGTCCGGTTCTGGTCCATTTTTCTCAAAAAAAAATTAAAACCAGGTTAAAAATTAAAGGACCATATTTGTTGTTCCGGTTTTTGGTTTTTTAAAAAAAAAAACCATGAAAACCGATCGACCCATAAAATTAAAAAACTATAACCTGAAGGCTGAAACCCTAAAACTAACCTAACTAGTAACTACGCAGCCAGCAACCCTCCTCCTCCCGAAGTTCAGCCTCCTCTCCTCCAAAGCTCCATAGCCTCCTCCTCCTTCGAACCAAAAAATTCTTTTGTGCGGTCATGTCTCCTGTCGTTGGCCGTTCCTGCCATTGCGGTATTGCCATCGTCGTCGTCTCTGCTTTTGTGCGGTCGTGTCTCCCTGCCATCGTCGTCTCTGCCTTTGCCGTCTCACTCTCGTCGACCCGCTGAAGTAGTAAAACTTAGGTATGGACGATGTATTTTAATTTCAAATGATTAATTTCAAATGTGCAGTCGTGTCTCCCTCACTCCCTGCCATCGTCGTCTCTACATGATTTCTAGTTGATTTTTGTTTGTGTTGACTGCAGACAAAAATCAACAATTACTTGTTAAGTAGTAAATTACTTGTTAAGGTAGAGACGATGGCATGGAGACAATTACTTTTTAAGGCAGAGACGATGGCAGGGAGACAATTACTTTTTAAGGCAGAGACGATGGCAGGGAGACAATTACTTTTCTAGTAATCAAAAATTACTTTTCTAGTTGATTTTTGAAATTAATTTCAAATGATTAATTTCAAATGTGGGAACAATTACTTATCTGTGTTGTTGCTTTCATTTTTCTTCCTCATTACTGGATTATTACTGCTTTGGTTTTGTTAATGCTTTGAATTTGTCTGTGTTGTGATGCATTATTTTTTACTATAATATTTTTTATTTGACCATTCGTCGATCTTTGATTTAATAAGTTGTTAAATTCATAGGATGGAAACCGAAAGTAGCAATGAAAATGCAAAGATTTCTTCTACTTCTTCTATTGTCAGTGTTCGTAAAGAAAAAGTGAAAAAATCAGAAGTATGGAATCATTTTACTGTCATTGAAAATGGTGATAATAAGAATTTCAGCCCTAGAGCCAAATGCAATCATTGCGGAAAGGAATATGCATGTGATACAATTAAAAATGGGACATCGATTGTGAAAAAACACACTCGAAATTGTTCTAAATTATTGGCGAAGGTAGACGCCAAACAAAAGACTTTATCTTTTCAAAATATGGATAGCAGAAAACAACAACTTTCATGTTTTAGTGTTGCAACTTGTCGAGAACTGCTTGCAAAGATGGTAATTACAGATGAATTACCATTTAATTTTGTTGAAAAAGCGGGTTTTAAAGCATTATTTCAATATGTGGAACCAAAGTTCTTCATACCTTCTAGAAGAATCGTTGCTCGTGATGTTTGTAACCTATACGAACAAGAGAAAATGAAGTTGAAAGAGTTCTTTAAATCAACTTCGCAACGAGTATGCATGAGATGAAAGACTTCGCAACGAGTAAGTCTTAAAGAGTTCTTTAAGACTTGTGTTGAGAATGTTAAGATTGCATGCAAATGTAGTGTTTCACTCGATGTATGCATGAGATGAAATTCTACATATTTGATGTTAGCAAACGCCGAAAAATTTGAGAAAGCTTTTGACAAGCTAATGGAAACCGACAACAATTATATTGGTGAATTTAGTGGAGACAAACCTCCTACTACAATGGATTGGGCAAATATAAGAGAACTTGTTAAGTTTCTGAAATTTTTTTATGATGCAACTGTTAGTGTTTCAGCATCTTCGCATGTTACTTCAAATATATATTTTAGCGAAATATGCAATTTGAAATTGGTTATCATGGAGTATGCTGGGTGTGATAACCCTTTATTGAGAAAAATAGTTGTGGGAATGCAAAGAAAATTTGACAAGTATTGAGGAAGTTGTGAGAAAATTAATTTCTTGATGTATGTTGCAACTGTTTTAGATCCAAGATGTAAACTACATTTCTTGCAACATTGCCTTACTTTATTAGTTGACACTGATAGAGGAAGTAATATGGTGAATCAAGTAAAAATTGTGATTGACAAATTATATTGTCATTACAAGTCTGATATGGGTTATGAGTTGTCTCAAGATTATTGTACAACAAGTGTTGCATCAACTTATACTTCTACTTACAGCAATGTTCTCGAGTTGTTTTTAAGCCGTAAAAATGAGTTACATGTCGTAAAGAAGAGAACTGAAGTTGACCAATATTTGGATGAAGGATTAGAAACATTACCTGACAAACCAGATATTTTGGCATGGTGGAAAGTCAATTCATCGAAATATCCAATATTAAGTCAAATTGCGAAAGATATATTAGTTATTCCTATTTCCACAGTTCCTTCAGAGACAGCTTTTAGTAGTGGAGGATGGATTCTTGATCCATTTCGTAGTTCATTGTCTCCAAAAACAGTTGAGACTCTAATTTGCACTAAAAGTTGGATTTGCAACACAACGAATTTTTCAAATAATTTCGATGATTTGGTGGATGATTTTGATAAAGGTATGATTTTATTGTTCCAATATTATTTTTCGTAATTGTTATTTGTTATACATTAATTTCAAACTTATATTTTGCAGATTATGCGTCGATCGACGAAGATAACGAACCAATTCAAGTTGACGAGTAATCATGTAGGTGAGTGATTTCAACAAGTTTTCATAGAACTTAATAAACTTTCGTAACTTTTCTCATGACATTAAGATTTGATTTTCTTATACCGGGAGAAGTATAAAAACTACGACTTTAGAAGGTGCCCAAGACTAGTTTATGTTCTTTTATAGTTTATCTTGTACAAAAATTATTATAGTTTTTGGTTATTTATACGCGTTTATAAATTAATTCAGGGAAATGTCAAGATGAAGCATACTTTATCAAGATATTTTTCGTGCAAAACAATTTTTATTAGCGAGAGACTGATCAAATTTGTTATGTACTTTTTTTTATTATTAAATTATCAACATTTGATTATCTATTTCTTTGACAAATTATCAACATTTCTCTTTGAATCTAGTTATGTATTTTCCCCTGAATTAGTTATGTACTTTATCAAGATTTTGTTCTTTGACAAATTATAGAATTGGTTATGTAATTTTTTCTTTGAAAAACCAAGACCGGACCGGACCAAGACCGAATTTATGGTCTGGTCTTGTTTCTCTATAATTTTGGTCCTGGTCTTAAATTTGAAAAACCGAATTTTAATGGTCCGGTCCTTTTTCCTCCAAAAACTGGACCAAACCGGACCACGTCCACCCCTACCTAGAGCTGGCAAACGAGCGAGCTGGCTCGATAGCTCGCTCGGCCGGCTCGGTTAGGTATGACTCATACCTAAGTTATTTATATAATAAGAAATAAAGTATTATATATAATATATAGTATTATATATTATATATATTATCTGACTGATTAATATGTATGAAGACACAAATTAATTAAAAACATTTTAATTAAAATTATGTGGCCGTCAACCCAGGAACCACACATCCGCCAAACCCTAATTTCACTCTCTCGCTCGCTATAAAATGGGCATTACTCTACACAGATCCCACGCCTTCGTTCGTTCGTTCCTCCTTCGTTTCTCTCCCTGCGTGATGTTTCTTTGATACCGTTTCCCTAGTTTCCATACTTTTTTTTTCCTCGTCCATGAGTTGTTGGATGCATTACAATCGGCCTGTGCAAGCACAATCTAGGTATTTCCATTTTTGAGGCGTTTTAGCTATTACAGTGTCAATTGTATTCATTTTTCGTTATTCTTTTTAGACTTAGCATCTTCTTGGTGAATAATTTGTTTTCGATGATGATAATCCTAAGGCTTGTTTCTCAAAACATTCGCAGTGGCCGCCTAAGAGCTTTCGCCTTCGCCAGGCTTGAGAGCTAGTGCTGCTTTATCCTTCCTTGGATGTCTGAGACTATCAATTTTTCATCCGATTCTAGTGATTCTAGATTCGTGATTTAATCACTCGTATGTCTTTGAGATCGGTTGATGGATATTTTTTTCAATTCTTTGTTTATTCTAGTTCTGTCGAAGCGTCAGATCGTTATTATTGTTGATGATGATATCTATGAAGGCTTGTTTCTCAAAACATTCGCAGTGGCCGCCTAAGAGCTTTCGCCTTCGCCAGGCTTGAGAGCTAATGCTGCTTTATCCTTCCTTGGATGTCTGAAACTTTCATTGTTTCAATATTTTTTCTCTTTTTAAATCTTCATCGCTATTTTTTTGTCAACATCTAATTATATGAATTTCATAATTTTCCCTGTTTTCTAATAGTATGAAAACTTATGGTTTTTTCAATTCTATGAACTTATTGAAAAATCTATTTTTATGGGGTATTGAATCTCACGGAACCCCTTTAACTTCTTGTTCATCAGAGTACTAAGACGATTACTATCGTATCTCGTTGACTAACTTCTCGTTGGTTCAACTGTCAAATGAATTGTTTCTGATTCAAACGAATTAAAGGCATTTGTGTTCATGACATGGATCAGACTATTGTTTCTGATTCAAATCGAACTAAAATCCTGGTCCTTTCCAACCAAAATAATTCTACCTATCTAGATCCAACCCAAACTTTGCTATTTCTTAGTTTAAAATTCAAATAAGACCTTATTTTTTATAATCAAAAGCAAACCTTTTACTTTAAAATCAACTTATTAAATTTTGACGTTAAGAAATAGCAAAGTTTAATAAAAAGTACATATAGATAAAATAAGTAATAACTTATAAAAAGTACATATAGAGCTTGCTAAGCCTATTCGAGTGGGCTTTGTTGAGCTTTTTTAAAAAAAAATTGATTCGAGCCGGCTCGCGAGCTTCGAGCCTAAATGATCGAGCCCATCTGAGCCAGTCGATAATGTTTGTATCTAAAAATTTTTTTTGCATAATAACATTTGTATGTATCTCTTTCATTATGTCAAAGAAATACGAAAATAATAACATCGAATTAATATCTCAAAGAAACTCGAAAACAATAGCATCGAAACATCGAATCAATAGCAGTTAACAATTAATAATCATGCATTAAACGAATCGAAATATCAACATCGAAACCATTCATTGTTCCAAATAAAAAGTAAAATAGTTTACAAAAAAGTTTTTCAATTGTTCGAAAAGTTTATATAAGAATGAACCTATTTTACAGGGGGATCGCCCAATGGAGGTGGAGTATCTGTGGGTGTGGCCTATGGCGAATTAGTAAAAATTCCAGCCCAGTGTTAATTTTGTGCATCGTCCAACCGCCGATCCAATGTTGAGATGCCGGCATCCATCGTGTCAAGTCGTCGGTGGACTCTCTCAAATGAATTCTCCATGAATTCCTGGTGGTCGTGCAAAAACGCCTCGATCCGGCCGGTTGTTGATAGACGATGACGACTAGCTGCTTCAGCTTGTTGTTCTTGGTCTTGCTCAGTGCCTTCTTACTGGAGTGCATGTGATGTCGAACCAGGATGATCAGCTTTGAAGATCCTCTCGCCGTCGGTGTTTTCCACAATACCCATCATTGCAAGGGTAAATTCATTATATGTGTCGATTCTCCTAATCGGGAGAGGTGTCTCGGAGGAAGGAAAGTTGACACCGTGTTGGTAGAAAATTTCCATCAACAAAAGATTGAACGACATTGACTTGGATAAGTTTTCAAAAAGATCAATCATCATTTTTAAAATTACGTAACTAATGTTAAAGTTGATTCCAGCGAAAATGTGATAAAAAACGTGTAAATCCATATCACTCATGTGATCTCTATGACAATCCATAGGTAGGAGATTGTAGGAGATCATATGGTGGACAAGACGAGCCGTGACGTTCAAGTCATTGACTTTTGGTTTAGGGGGAATGTGAGTGTCATGATTTTTCACAACGGAACAGAGAAATTGAGTATACTCACTCGTTTCGACACAAAGAGGCTTGTTGAAAGACTCGTAGTAGCGAGGGGCTCTCTCGCTGCCTATGCAGTTCAACATCTCGTTGAGCTTACGAGACATGATAGTTATGCGTTCTCCGTACACATAACTAGACACTTGTAAAGGGTTTGGTGAAAACAAAAAATTGGCATAAAACATGCGAATTGAAGTTTCGTAATACGGTCCCCAGAATTGAAACAACTCAGACAAACTAATACGATTGAATAACTTGTGAATCAGTAGGTTATAGATATAATTCAGTTGGAAAACACAGCTTGAAATAATAGTCTTGCATTAGAAATCAAATTTTACGGCACCGGTCTAGGATTTAATGGGGCTCGCGGTCGACACCTAGTGCAAATGCGGTCGACACCTTGAACTGGCGGTCCACAGTGGTCGACACATGAAACGCTCTAGATTAATCTGCGGTCGACAGCTTCATATGCGGTCGACACCATAAAATGATTTGTCTTAATCTGCGGTCGACACCTTCATATGCGGTCAACATCATAAAATGCTCTGGAATGAGATGGGGTCGACACCTTTAATCGGTCGACACCATAAAGCGCTTTGGATTAAGCTACGGTCGACACCTTAGTATGCGGTCGACACCACAAAATGCTCTGGATTGATCTGCGGTTGACATCTTGTTATTCAGTCGACACCTCAAATGTTCTGGCGAAGGTGCAGTTAGCATCTTCGTATATATGTCGTCGACACTTACTCTTATTTCAGGTAAATGACCTACCGAAAGAAGAATGAAAAATTGCTTACATTAGCATTGTTGACATTTGCATCACTACATCTTATGTACAACGTTTACAGGAAAATGACATATCTAAGTGTCAATCATGTGCAAAATATCAAACGATTACAATTGGTAACGTTTACAAGAAATCACAAATGTACACGCATAAAAGAAATTAAAAAATTCTTTAACTCCTAATGCCCAACGTCGCAGCTAGTCTTCAAATTCCAAGTTCTTCAACTCCTCTGCAAGTGCGTCCTCTCGTTGTTGGTCCCTCGTGATTGCGTCGCTCCAGTCCTTCATGCAAATGAGTGTTTCCAAGAGCTCTGGTGCAAGACTTTCCCGTTGATCCTCGTACACGATTCCACCTACACTAAAAGCCGACTCTGAAGCTACAGTATAGACAGACAGCGTTAGTAAATCATGTGTCATGTTCGAGAGCACGAGATACATGGCTGTGTTGGATTTTCACCAACCCATATGTCGAATGCCTCGTCTCGAGAAATTTGAACTAGAGACTCCAAATACACGTCGAGTTCACTCTTATCGAAAGCATATGAATGCACATCGCTTTCTAGTTGGGCGTCAATGACATCCATAGCATTTAGTGGTCTTCCGAAACGAGAACTACCACCCGACGTCGATGCCACATCGGACGAAGTATGAGTTCGTGCACCGAAAAATCTAGTTTGGTAAGGACCAAACAAAGTAGCAAGGTCGCTACGCAATGTGTTTGGACTGCATACGGGTGAAACCTAGGTTATCCGAAATTTTATCAAGCATCAACTTCGTGCCCTTGATTTTATATTTCGGATGCATAATACTAGCAAATAAAAAAATAGAATGTACTTTAAGCCAATATTTATGAAATTTAAATTTCATTGAAGTTACGATTTCATTAAATGCATCAAATTTTTTATATCTTTCAAAAGTAGAAGTCAATCTTACGAACCACGGAAGCACAAGATGCGTAATCAGATAATAAATTTTCGAGCATTCTTCGGTGGCTTAAAAAAATTGTTGCAAAAATTCGAGAAATAGATTAGTCATATCACAACTACAAATATCCAAAGAAAAATATTGTGTCTATTGACGAATAAAATATGACGTTCCAATACGGTCTAACATTTTCTAACATTAGATATGTTGAGTTCCACCGAGTTGAAACATCGGTTTTTAGTTTTCTAGGTTTGAAGTTAGCCGCTTTACAAAATTCTCGATACTATTGTTGTCAGGCGTTTGACGAAGAAATAAAAGAAATTGCACCTCTAATTGCATCAATATGCGGTGATACAAATTGTATGTTATCTTTAACAATCAAATTTAAAATATAGCAAACACACCGCATATGAAAAAGGGAAGACTCAGTACTATCGAAATGATAATATTTTTTAAATTGATTGACACCAATATCATTAACGGAAGCATTATCTAACGTATATTGTATTCCTGTAGAATACCACTATGAGAGTATTCACCACTCTGAAAACCTAAAATACTTTTATTAAGTTGCTAATTCGCATCAATGAAATGCGAAGTCACAACAAGATAGCCGAGTGCATTAAGTGCACTCCACAAATCAGAAGTAATACATACTGACATCGTGAGCGCATGTGAAAATAAAAGAAGCAAGTCATTTTTCATTTTCTCATACAATTTTGGTATGTCGCCTCGCAATGCACTGCGAGAAATTCGCTTAAAACTTGGATTAATGTATTGTTGTATAAATGTTACGGTTCTCTCATGATCAAACATTGCGAGAGGTAACTTTCGTTGTTCCACATATTTTGCAGCACCTTCTCGCATTCTATCATGCGAATAAACGAAATTTCCGGTACCAAGAGTATTTAATTTCTATTGCATATGATCTTTCGTATGCAAGTGCTCGTGATATTTTTTGTAATGTCGATTCATAGTGCTAGTGGTCGATTCATTAGCATAATGTTTGACACAATAATTGCATTGCGCCTTATTTTCTATTTTCGTTCATACGTTCACTTCTACGATTTCAAAATGTTTTCATACTTTCAACGTTTTCGATTTCTTGGATCGAGGGGCAGACGTGGATGCTTGTGCAGATGTGTGTGTCAATTCCACTGAAAATGCCAGATTCATAGGTGCAACTTCTTGCACCTCATCGTCGGAAGACGAAAACGTTTCAAATTCTACGTATTTCGGCGGTGAATTCATACTAAACAATGAAGTATTTTAAAAAAAATTATACTTTAATATCGTTAACCGATTTGTTGATGATTGTTAATGGAAGCGTAGAACGATCAACAGCTAGAAGACTTTTGAGTGCGATGACTTGAGAGCGATTTCCACAAATAGTTTAGTAAGAAATTCCCGGCTAACCCCTACAATTTATAGAATTCCCTCATAACAGCTATCCTCGGTCGACTTACTTTATTTCGAAGGTCGACCATATGTTATCGTTGAATATGAAAATTTTAGCCGTTACATTATACCGGTCGACCTTTTATGCAACGTCGGTCGACACCTTATCGTCTACCGGTCGACTCTTGGCTATATGCGGTCGACCACACAAATTATAATGTCGATTAAGTGTCTACCGTTGTTACACTAAGTGTCGACCTCACTCCAGGTATCCCGAGTGTATCGAGCCAGCTTGCGAGCCAGATCGGTTGACTCGGTGTTGCCGAGCCCACGAGCCAGCTCGAGCAAGCCGACTTGCCGGGCTGGAAACGGGCTCGAGCTTTTTACCGAGCCAGACTCTACTCGCTCGTTTGACACCACTATATTCAGATGGCTTATGCATTTTAAAGAATGATTCCGTTTTTTTTAATTGAAGATTAATAATAAATTCCACTAGTCGAAAAGAAAAGTGTACGAAATTTTTTAAAATTGTTGTCGAAATTAGTGGTTAAATTTTTAGTCTATTTTCATAATATTTCCTTAGTAAAATAAAAAAAAAACAACTTTAGCGCCAAGGTTTATTATTTTATTGGATGTGATTTGTTTGGCTTGATTAAATAAAAGTATGGTCCAAAACTTATTAGTCACCAAATCCTTGAAAACACAATTGAACAAAACTTTGCCTTGATGCATCAGTCAAAATTGTTTAACGTTTCCCACCCCTTTGTGTTGATGCCTTGTTCTATTTATTTATTCTCATTTTGACTTTCATCACTTGCAGTATATGATTTATCTTAAGAGCCTAATGCTTTGTTAAAAATGCAATTGTAATAAAATCCTCAAAACCTGAACATCCAAAATTTCACAAAATGTTTCTTGTCTTTGCATTATCTTTGATTGCTCTTTTCTTTTGGTATACCATTTTGGTGTATTCAACTAGGGATCGCCGTGGGTTGGTTTTTTAACTAAGTGATACCAATCCATTTAGTCTTTGATTTGAGATTTAGAATTGAAAACTGACCGAGGAAGAATTTGTAAATTGATGAAACCTAGTGGTCTAATTTTCCATCTGCAAGTAAAACTACTGTGATCCCCTGTTACAAAATATGCCTAGCTACTCTTTTGGAGCTTTGACTCTCACTTAAAGTTCTTGTTTTGGCGACTCAAAAGTAGGTGAATGTTTTTTATTTATAAATCTTTATTCAAAATCATTTCATTTTGGATATCTTTCTCTATCAAAACTAGAGCTGACAAACGAGCCTAAATGAGCGAGCCTAGCCGGAAAAGTCCGGGCTCGTCAAGCCTGGCGAGCCAAACGAGCCGAACCTGTCGAGCCTAAACGAGCCGAGCCTGTCGAGCTTTTTTTAAAAAAAATTGGCTCGAGCCGGCTCGCGAGCCTCGAGCCAAACGAGCCGAGCCCGAGCGAGCCTGCCGAGCCAGCCGAGCTTAAACGAGCCGAGCCTAACGAGCCGAGTTTAATTTTTTACATAATTTTCAATAATATCTTATAATAAACGTTTATTATTAACGTATAAAATGACATGTAATTGAAAATTTTATTTCATTGTAAGTTTGACATTTGCATCACTACATATTAGATACATCCCAACTAGGTTGACACCTATCTAATTGTCAATCATGTGCAAAATGTCAAAAAAAAATACAACTTCGTAGTCAAAATATAAAATCAAATTACAATTTCATATATGAATGAAAATCTAGTCGTCGTCGACGTCCAAACTTTGGAATTCTTGAGCAATGGTATCTTCGCGTTGTTGATCTCTTGTGACGGCGTCGTTCCAATCCTTCATGCAGATGAGTGCCTCCACGAGATCCGGTGCCAGACTCCCTCGTCGATCATCGTACACACGTCCACCTGCACTAAAAGCAGACTCCGATGCTACAGTCGAGACCGGAGGTGTTAGTAGATCACGTGCCAATTTAGAAAGAGTAGGAAATATGATGGAGTTGTTTCTCCACCAACCCAAAATATCAAATTTCTCATCGCGAGAAATTGGATAACGGGTTTCTAAATAAATATCGAGTTCATTCTTTTGTGAGCTATAAGAATGAACATCGCTATCTATTTCATTATCTATGTCATGCATAAAATCTTTTGGATGCCCAACATTGTGACCACCACTATAACTATGATGAGCATGCGAAGGATAATTAAAACTAGAATATTTAAGTTCATAAGTATTATACAAACTATAAAGTTCACTTTTTAATTGACTACCATTAATTACATGAGTAATATCTAAATTTCTAGAAATTTTATCAAGCATTAAACTAACTCCTTTTATTTTATATCTCGGATGCATTACGCACGCAAATAAAAATATATAAGGTACGTCAAGCCAATATTTTTTAAATTTTTTTTCCATTTTATCAACAATTTCAGAAAATTCTCTAATTTCTTTATGCGCTACAAATGTACTCGTTAGTTTTACAAAAATCGGGAGAACAAGATGCGTAGTGGAATAATAAATTCCCGAACATTCATTTGTAGCTTCATAAAATGGTTGAAGAAAATCACAAAATAAATTAGCAATTTCACAACTACTATTATCTAGAATAGTAGATTCATTTTTTTCATTAATATAAGCACAAATAACAAACCAATATGGCTTAGCATGTTGCAACATTAAATAAGTTGAATTCCACCTAGTAGCTACATCGGTCTTTAATTTTTTTGGTTTAAGATTAGCAACTTTACAAAATTCTTTATATTCTTGTTGTCGTGTGTTAGACGACGATATATAAGAAATTGCAGCTCTAATTGATTCGATATGAGGCGAAATAAATGACATGCCATCTTTAACAATTAAATTTAAAATATGACAAACACACCGCATATGAAAAAGAGAAGTTTGAGCACTATCGAATTGAAAAAGTCTTTTAAATTGAGAAATGCAAGCATCGTTAGCAGAAGCGTTATCTAAAGTAACACTAAAAAGTCTATGTTTAATAGAATATTCATGCAAAATTGCTACAATATATCTATAAATAGTCATGCCAGTATGCGGATATTCACAACTACGAAATCCTAATATTCTTTTATTTAATTGCCATGATTCATCAATAAAATGCGAAGTTACTACAATATATCCGAGTGCATTGGGTGCACTCCATAAATCGGACGTAATGCAAACACACATGTTATGAGAGTGTGAAAAAAAAGCTATTAATTCATTTTTCATATTATTATAAATTTTCAAAATGTCGTTTCTTATTGTACTTCGTGGGACTCGTCTAAAACTTGGATTAATATATTCTTTCACAAAATTTTCAAACAACTCACTATCAAACATCGATAAAGGGATCTCGGATTGTGATACGTATTTTGCTACTCCTTCCCTCAACCTCTCATGTGAATATATGAATGTACCACTACCACTAGCACTTAATTGCATTTGTTTACTATCTCTCGTTTGCTCGTTTAAATGACATTTTCTATAGTGCCTACCAATTGTGCTAGTTGTAGATTCATAGGCATAATCCTTACTACAATATTTACATTGTGCTCTATATTCTATTTTTCCACCAACATTTAGTTCTTTAACGTCGAAATGTTTCCATACAGTCGATGTTTTACTTTTTTTAGCTTTAGGTGCGGACGTGGATGCTTGTGCAGATGAGTGACCGATTGAAAATGCGGGATTGGTTGCGGCAATTTCCGCAACATCATCATCGGATGAAAATGTGTCCAAGTTATACAAATTTGGATCCATTGTGAATTCGTGCTAAAAAATAACGGACTAGCACAATAAATAAAGTAAATTGATACCGCACACCAATTGATCAACGGAGACTTGTATGTGGTATGAATTTTCTCGATCAACTCCACAATACGAGTCCTACGAATATCACAAAAAAATGTTAGTTCATAATTACACATTAATTTATACATTAAAATACTAATAATAACGAAATTAAGAGTAAACATACTTTGTTGAATTTTTTTGAAAGAGTGAAGATCAAATCAAAAAATAATGAGAGATTGAAAATTGAGAATGATAATGAGAAAATTGAAAGAAGATTGAGAGAAGATTGAAAGAGAATTGAGTAGTGAATATTGAAGAAATGGTTTAGTTTTTATAGGGAAAAAATCAGACCGTTGATCAACTTTTATCAACGGTCTGATGGCCGTTTGAAGCCTTGCAAGACAACGTCTCTCTGCAATCTGCAGAGAGACGTTGTCTCTGTCTCTCTCGCGAAGATCTGCAGAGAGACAGCGTCTCTCTCTCGCGAAGCACAACGGTCGTGTGACGGTTGCCGATCGTTCAGGCAACGGTCGAATCGACCGTTGTCGTTCATCGCAAAGCTCGAATCGACGATGAAATGAACGAACGGTCGGCGACTCGGCAAGGCGATTCGTTGCTGCGAATCGATGACGACCAGCGGACCTGGAGGGACGACGATGATCTGTGCGACGCCGGCGACGAGCAGCGCGATGACAACGACGGTAAGTGTGTCGATTTGTCGTTTGATTTCGTTGATTTTGGTTTGATTTCTCGTTCTCCTTCTGGCGGCCGAGGGACGACGATGGCGGCCGGGGACGACGATGGCGGCCGGGGGACGACGATGGCTATTGGCGACGACGACGATGGCGGCCGACGCGGAGGAAGGCTCGCAACTCGCGAGCCTCACGAGCCCGCTTGCGATCCAGGCTCGCGAGCTCAATTCGAGCCTCCGAGCTGGCTCGAGCTCGCGAGCCCAGACCTTGGGCTCGAGCCAGGCTCGCCTCCGAGATCAAGCCAGGCTCAGATCGGAACAGTACCGATCCGAGCCTGGCTCGCTCGGTACTGTTCCGAGCGAGCCCGCGAGCTGGCTCGCTCGGATGCCAGGTCTAATCAAAACATCAGTCGAAATTAATTTTCTAACCAAACTCAAAACCCAAGATCAATTTTATAAACCGACCTTGAAAGGTTTTTATAATTTATTTTTATTAATACTATTTTAATTGAAATTGTTAAAATAATATGTATTCTAATTTAATTTTTTTTAAATTTAAAAAAAAACTAGACTTTTCTAATATCTATAATCAAAAGCACAAAACACTAAAAAATAAATAAAATCAATTTTTAATTATATATTTTAATTTAATATTACTTATTTGGTTGTACTAGTTTTTTTTAGATTGGCCAAAAATTCAATAATTGGCCAAACCCATTTATCAATAATCTAAGCCGATCCAAATACAAAAAATTAAAATTTTTTAACTGACCCAACCCAAACGTTGCGGGTTGAATCGAGGACTGTGAGTTAGTTTTAGTTGTTCATCCCTATATTTGACTAGGATGCAAAACTATCCATTATTTTAAGATAGTAACCTTTGATCACAACGTAATAGTTAAATTGAATAATTGACCAGCTTTTTTGTAAGCTTTTTATGAAAACAAACATAGAAAATAGTTTTTAAAGTATTTGTGGATAGTTTAGTTAGTGGTGTGCCCACATTTGTGGTGGTTGATTTCACATTTGAGTTGACCAAAATGCTCTTTGATTTGAACGTGATTAGTTGAAATGAGCGCCATGGAACATAGTGAGCATTTAACAGGGTTCATAAAAAGCTTGTATATTGAGTCAACAAATTACAACATCAGGAAGGTGATCGTGGTCTCATGCCTCTCTCCTTTCAATGTTATTCCATGCCACTTTTAGTGTGGCAAGGATGTATAAATTATAATGCGAGGAGTCATGATGTGCCTTCCTTGGGGGTCGGCGCACCGTGGGTTGGGAGAATGCACGCACACGGGGCTCGGATGAACGTCGTGTACGGAAAACAGGAAATTGGGTCGTGCGATTTGTGGGGTTGTGTTGCGGAAGCGTATTGTGATGGAAATAAAGGATAATGGTCGTATGGAAAGTGGAATGGCTCGGGTGAATAATAGAATGGCTCGGTGGATGAGAATATGGGTGAAATCGGACAATGGAAGGTTTGAAAGCTCGGGGAATGGAATGGTTAAACTCTTGCGAGTTTAGATAGGAGATGAATGAACAATTTGAATACCTGAGCAATCATGGTATTCTCCTCGGTAGACCTCGCCCGCACTCGGATATGACTCACCGAACGTACGTGCAAAAGGGTTGACGTTCTTGGCCGGATGTTACTCACCGGAGAAGTATGTGTCGGAGAGAGCTTCAAGCCTTTCGGGAAGAAGGTGCAATGCACAATTTTTCTCTAAAAAATTCACTCTATTGAAAACGGAAATTGATTACAATACTTAAAGACATAAAAAACGAACTAAGTTAAGAAATTTAAGCTAAGCCCTTGATGAATTGAACGCCTTGGATTAGCTTCGGAAGCCATTGGTTGACTTTAGGCTCGGTTCACTTAGGATTGTCACGGTCGGCTTGGAGTTTGACCGATGGTGGCCGAGGTTGACCGAGAGGGTGCGTCAGGTTGGCAGAGCTCCGAACGATTGAGAGATTGGCTCGAGCCAATCTGGATCCGGGGCTTCTAAAGTCTCCTCAGTGGTCAACATAAGGCAGCGCACGGTCTGGTTCATTGATGGCCCGATGAAAACTCGAGCTTGTACGTGGGTACGCTCAAATGGGCCGAACCGGCGGCCGGGCATGGGCGAGCTTCAAGGGATCCGTGAGTTTGTTGAGCAAACCTGTTGCTTGAAGATCCTCTGATGATTCAACAGCTGGTTCATGGATTTGGTGCATGAAAATCCCTTGTGGTTCGTTGATAGTTCGGTGATCGGCCATGCTCGTGCGTCCGACGAGTGATCTACGGTCATCACGAAGATATGCTCGTGCTAATCTGAACCTCTTCCTTTCCTTGACCAAATAACCAAAATACTTAATGATTTAAGTAAGTTGCCGATAGGATTTGGCTAAGGCTTCGAATGGGCCGTGGGTGGGCCGAGGCTTGACCGTGGGTCGGTCAATGATCGGCCGTGGCGTTCCTCCGTGGGCTTTTACTTGAGCAATGGGTTCTCTCCCTCTTGGGCTGACTTTCCTTCCTCTTCTAAGGCTAAATGCTTGCTGAAAAGAAATCTTCTAAGTGTGACAAAAAATAAGGCTCATGGTTGAACACTCGATCCATAGGATTTGGACCGTGCATTCATCAATGTCGGTCACTTATTCTGCTGGGCCGAAGCCCTAGTGGACTTCGGCAGGGCCAACGACCGAGGTTTGGATGGTCGTCGGGTCGTGGTCGTGGGCCGCCCGTTAGGCGCCGGGAGTGTCTCGGTCCCGAGCCTCGGCTGCGTCATGGGCCGGGCTGCCGGGCGCGTCGTGGCCGGGTGTGGTCGGACACCACATGATCGAGACTTTAGGTCTCTCCTGATCATGTTCGGACGAAAGTTCCGCCGTAATAATACCTGCAAAATGAGCAACTATGTTAGAAAAATTACCCGTGCTCGTCGGGTTCACGTCTGTGTCCGTGGTGTTGTTCGTGATGTGCTTCGGTTGCACATCATCCTCCCGAGGTATTTGAGGATTTTCCCTCAAATCTATCTCGTCCTCGTCCTCGTCGGCATCTAGATAAGGGGATAAATCCTTGTCGTTGACGGTGGTAGTAATGCCATGCTCGCCCGAGAGTTCGATCTTGTATGCATTCGGGTTGACTCTCTCGGCCACCCGAAAAGGACCCTCGGCCCTGATGTGCCGTCAATCGATGAGCGGCGCACCGTGGTCGGAAGATGAGCGTGCGCGTGACCCGGAGGAGGTAAAGCGTATGGCGGTCGGAAAATACGGTCAGGCGATTTCTGGAGTTAGGTTGCGGAAGTGTAATGGGATGGAAATAAGGTGGATTGAAGATGAAAATATGGGAAGGGCTCGGATAAAAACGAAGGTGGTTCGGAGGGAAGTGTATGGACCGGAATCGGTAAAGTGGTCGTTCGGGAAATTGGATTGGGTGATTGGAGGAGTGTAATTTATGGAGGTGGAGATGACGCTTTGAATACTTTGAACGAAATAGTATTCAAATCGGTAGGTCTTGTTCGTGTTCGGATATGACGCACCGTTCACGCACAAGGGTTGCCGAGACTTGACCGGATATGACGCACCGGAGAAGGATCGGCGATTTGTGGGAATTATCAAAAGGCTAGAAGCACTTGTATTGATAAAAATTCACTAAGTTCCATAGAGGCTAGATGCCCCTTAAATAGACAAAAACATAAAAGGAAAAATACTAAGTAAGAATCGTAAGTCGTTGATCGAGTTGGACGTCTATGATCGTGAAGACTTGGATAGGTGATGTGGCGCGAGAATTGCGGGATTTCCGTGCCGCCGTGGTGTAGCCGGGTCCGGGTGCTCGGGTGCGTGCGTCATCGCTGTCGGTATGCAGCTGGATCCGGGTGCGCGAAGGAGTGCGTCAGCGTTACGGGGGCGCGGTCGGATCGCGGTCGGGTTCGCGCGCGGGTGGGCGCTGTCGGGTTGGCTGAAGCGGGCGTGGCCGGGCGCGCTGGAAGGGAATCCCGTGATTCCCGGGATTTTCTGAGGTGATCGGGATCTCCGAGTATCATGGGATTTTCCGTGTGCGATTTTCCCCTTATCTCTCTAATTGATATTTTCCTGCTAAAAGGCTCCTTCCATAAGATTTTGGCACGGCTAAAAACGCTAAGTGTCTGTGGGTTTCTTCATGTCGCTTGGGCCTCGGCCTTGTGGGATCGCGGTCCTTTTACTTTGTCTTTCCTTGACTTGGGCTTGCTCTTCTTACTTTTCTAGGTCTTTATTTGCTGAAAGGAAATGTGGCGCTCGGCCACTTATTGAAGGGGGCCGAGCCCCTTAATGGGACTCGGCATGGGCCGTGTCGGCTGGCCCGCAGGGCGCTGTCTGGGCACGGTCCGTCTCGTTGCGCGCCGCGGCCGGCCCGATGTGGACGGCCTTGGCGCGATCTGTCCTATCTTGCGCCATATCTGTTGGCCCGATGTGGGCGGTCTTGGCGCGGTCTTCGGTGTCTGTCTCGGGGTGCCACATGATGCATGTCCTCGGTCGGCTTTGATCAAACTCCGAGGGTTTCGCCATGATAATGTCTCCTACAAAACGAACAACCAAGTTAGTCAAAAACTCTCGGTCCGTTGGGCCCGAGTCTCGTGGCACATCATCCTCCCGGGGTACTTGAGGATTTGTCCCCAAATCTCCACTCTCGGGGTCCTCCTCTTCATGAATGTCCTCGTCTAAGTATGGTTAAAGATCGTGGACATTGGCCGTGACTAGCACGTCGGGTTCTCCAGGAAGGATAATCTTGTAAGCATTCGGGTTAATTTGTTCGGCCACTCGGAAAGGTCCCTCGACCCTTGGGAGTAATTTGGCATGCTTGTGCTTAAAGTGCCGAGTTTTTAACGACACAAGGTCGCCTATTCGGAAGATCTTCTCTTTCCTTTTCTTGTTGGCCGAGGATGCATATTTTTCATTCTTCCGCTCAATGGTCTTTTTGACCCTTTCATGCATCTTCCGGACTAGCTCGGCCTTATGTAGTCCATCGGGATCGTCAAGTTCCCGACTTGGTAATGGAAGCAAATCCGATGGTGTGGACGGGTTGAATCCGTAGGCCACTTCAAATGGTGTCATGCCCGTGGTGTTGTGCTTGCATCGGTTATATGCGAATTCCACAAAGGGCAATTTTGTCTCCCACGTGGATGTCCCCTTTCGGACCACACTTCTTAACAATGCTCCAAGTGATCTATTGACCACTTCCGTTTGCCCATCGGTTTGTGGGTGAAAGGCCGAGCTAAATAAGAGTTTAGTCCCGAGCTTAGCCCACAAAGTCCTCCAAAATGTGCTTATAAATTTCCCATCTCGATCGGACACAATGGAATGCGGCACTCCGTGTAGCCTCACGACCTCTTTGAAGAAAAGGTCTGCAATATAAGTGGCATCGTTGGTGGTGTGACACGGGATGAAGTGTGTCATTTTGGAGAAACGGTCAACCACCACCATAACCGAGTCCTTTCGGTTACTTGTCCGAGGAAGGCCTACCACGAAGTCCATGCTCACGGCTTGCCATGGATGGTCCGGCGCCGGTAGAGGGAGGTATAAACCTTGAGCCAAAGTTCGGTTTTTGGCCTTCTTGCACACAATGCACCTTTGTACGAAGTGGTGCACGTCTCGGAATAAGTGTGGCCAATAGAAATGCTCTTTAAGCATCTCCCACGTTCCTTTGTACGAAGTGGACAT
Organism: Begonia fuchsioides; assembly: GCA_003255005.1. Lineage (NCBI taxonomy): Eukaryota > Viridiplantae > Streptophyta > Magnoliopsida > Cucurbitales > Begoniaceae > Begonia > Begonia fuchsioides. Next base: position 35,030 of record QAOC01050164.1, on the reverse strand, counting down.
TTTTTTTCTCGCCAAAATGTCCCGCAAGGCCGCCTCTGTGTGCCTCGGTTATGAGAGACTCACAGATGCTTCCTCTCGGGACGCATAGTCGTCCTCCACGCATGAGGTATCCATCGGCAATATGATAGCCCGATAACTCCCCGTTCGTGGCAGCCTCAAAATGTTGCTTAAAATCAAGGTCTTCTCGGTAAAGTTGCTTGACCCATTCAAAGCCAAAAAATCTCACCCGCATCTCGGTGAATAGGATGCTTCGTCTTGACAAAGCATCGGCCACAATATTTGTATCCCCCTTTTTATACTTGATAATATAGGGATACCTCTCCAAAAACTCAATCCACTTTGCATGCCTCCGATTGAGCTTTCCTTGACTTTTAATAAATTTAAGGGCTTGGTGATCGGTATGTATAATGAATTCCCGAGGCAACAAATAATGTTGCCACACACTAATAGCCCTAATAAGCGAATATAACTCATTGTCATAAGTAGAATAATTTAAAGTCGCACCTTTGAGTTTTTCGCTAAAGTAGGCAATCAGCCGACTTTCTTGCATTAAGACCGCTCCTATGCCCGTGCCCGAGGCGTCACATTCTATCTCGAATACTTTGTTGAAATCCGGGAGTGTAAGAATAGGTGCTTCGCAAAGCCGCTTCTTGATGTGCTCAAAACTTTCTTGGCACGATTCGGTCCATTCAAATTCTCTACCCTTCTTGGTGAGCTCGGTCAAAGGGGCCACTATGGTGCTAAATCCCTTGATGAAGCGTCGGTAGAAATTGGCTAGACCGTGGAAACTTCTTACGTCCGTGACTCCCTTCGGGGTGGGCCAATCTCGTATGGCCGTGATCTTCTCATGGTCTACCTCTACGCCACCTTCGGATAATATAAAGCCGAGGAAGTGTATGCGTCGTTGGGCGAACGCACACTTGTCTCGGTTACCATAAAGTCGGGATTGCCGCAAGGTGATTAAGAGTTGTTCCAAATGCTCCAAATGGCTCGGTATGTCCATGCTATATACTAGAATATCATCAAAATAAACGATGATAAACTTACCAAGGAAGGCCTGGAGGACGTGGTTCATGAGCCTCATGAAGGTGCTCGGGGCGTTGGTGAGCCTGAATGGCATAACAAGCCACTCGAACAACCCGTACTTTGTCTTGAAGGCCGTCTTCCATTCATCGCCTTCTTTCATGCGGATTTGGTGATATCCGCTCTTAAGATCCACTCGGGAGAATATCTTAGCCCCGCTAAGTTCATCCAAAAGATCATCAAGTCGAGGCATGGGATATCGGTACTTGATGGTGATGTCGTTGATGGCACGGCTATCTACGCACATTCGGTGCGTGCCATCCTTCTTCGGCACTAGGAGGGCCGGTACCGCGCAAGCACTTAGGGATTCCTTGATGTACCCCTTCTCGAGGAGCTCTTGAACTTGGCGTTGTAACTCCTTGCTCTCTTCCGGGTTTAACCGATATGGAGGTCGATTAGGTAGCGTGGCTCCCGGTTGAAGGTCAATTTGGTGCTCAATCTCTCGGAAGGGAGGTAAACCCGAGGGAAGCTCTTCCGGAAAAACATCCTTAAACCGGTCAAGTAAGGGCTTGATAAAGTTCGGAATTAAGGGCCCTTTGTCTTGGTCCTCGTCCCGGTGTATCAACATGATGATCGGGTCACTTCGGGCTAGGCATCGTTCAAGTTCCTTTCGGCCCATAAATAACGTCGCCTTGGCCCGTGCCTCTTTCCTTATGGCCTCGTCCTTGGCCACTTGCTCCGGGGTCATGGGGGCTAGAATGACCCTTCGGCCATCCATGTGGAACGTGTAGTGGTTGGTGCCCCCATCGTGCATGACATGTCGATCGAATTGCCATGGTCGACCGAGCAATAGGTGAGTGGGGTTCATGGGTACCACATCGCACACCACCGTGTCTTTGTAATGGCCGATCATAAACTCCACCCGGGTTCGCTTCGTCACTCGGACATCCTCCTTGTCCGTGATCCACTTGAGCTTGTAGGGTGCCGGGTGATCGGTGGTCGGCAAGGACAGCTTGTCCACTAGCTCTCGGGAGGCTACATTCGTGCAACTTCCTCCATCAATGATTAAGGAACAAACCTTTTCCTTGATCAAACATCGACTATGGAAAAGATTTTCCCTTTGGTAGGCTTCCGGTTGGGTTTGGGTCCAGAGGACCCGTCGGATCATGAGCCAAGTCCCGTCTTGTGCATGGCATGTGTCGTCGTCATTCTCGGTTGGGCCATGATCCTTGTCGGGCTCGGTCAAGGACTCTTGCGGGCCCTCAGCTTCATCCTCGCTCACAATTTCTTCGGAGCCCTCGAGAATTGTCATAACCCTTCGGTTAGGGCATTGGGCCGCCATATGTCCTCGGCCTAGACATTTGAAGCATCGTATCTCTTGGGTCCGGGATCCCTCGCTACCCGCCTCTTGGGGCTTGACGGGTTGGGTCGGCTTGGGGGCCCATGGTGCGGCCGTAGGTGTTGTCGTGGGCGCCGATCGATATGGGACGGGCGTTCTCAGAATTGACCTTTGGGCCGTGGCCTTGCTCTTCCGCTTCACTTGTCTTTCAACCCGTAAAGTCATTTGAATAAGGGACTCAAATGACTCGTGGGCTTGTAATTCCACGACATCCCCAATATCTCTTTGGAGTCCTCTAATGAACCGGGCTATGATTTGTTCACTAGGCTCCTCTAATTCGCACCGTATCCGCAAAGTCTCGAACTCGGTGAGATATTCCTCGACCGATCTTCTGCCTTGCCTTAGCCCTTGTAATTGCAAGAACAACTCTTGCCGATAGTAATTGGGCAAGAACCGGGCGCGCATGTGTTCTTTCATCGTGTCCCATGTAGAGACATCGGGTTGTCTCTCGCGCCGGAGTTGTGCTCGGTGGCACCTCCACCAAAGTACAGCATATTCCGTAAATTCCAATGATGCTAATTGAACTTTGAGATTCTCGGAATAATTATAAAGGTTAAAAATTGAATCAACCTTTTCAACCCACTCAAGGTAGGTGTTCCCGTCGGCGGTCCCGTTGAAAGAGGGAATTGTGATCTTTGGGAGTCGCCTTTCATCTTCCCGATTAGTGTGACGGTTCAGGAAGTACTCATCATCGGATTCATCCGAATCATGTGGTCGGGCTTGGAAATCTCCATTCCCAGGTCTTCGCATGGGTGGAGGCGCGGCCGGGTGTTGTGCTTGTTGATTGGTCATCACGTCCAATCGTTGGAGGACCGATTGCATCAAGCGTTCGTTGGCCGAAAAGCGCTCTTCCATCCGCTGATTATTAGCATCCAATTGTTCTTGGATGCTCGGCTCGTGTTCGGGAGGTCCGGAGTGTAGCGATTGCTCGCTCGTCGTGGCATGGTCGCGGGCGTTTCCGAGGACGGCTCCGCTCGTGTCACCATGTGTTCCATTGATGTAAAAATTGAATTTTTACAATAAAAATAGGAACTTTAGCTCTGATACCAAGCTGATGTGCCGTCAATCGATGAGCGGCGCAACGTGGTCGGAAGATGCGCATGCGCGTCACCCGGAGGAGGTAACGCGTACGGCGGTCGGAAAATACGGTCGGGCGATTTCTGGAGTTAGGTTGCGGAAGTGTAATGGGATGGAAATAAGGTGGATTGAAGATGAAAATATGGGAAGGGCTCGGATAAAAACGAAGGTGGTTCGGAGGGAAGTGTATGGACCAGAATCGGTAAAGTGGTCGTTCGGGAAATTGGATTGGGTGATTGGAGGAGTGTAATTTATGGAGGTGGAGATGACGCTTTGAATACTTTGAACGAAATAGTATTCAAATCGGTAGGTCTTGTTCGTGTTCGGATATGACGCACCGTTCACGCACAAGGGTTGCCGAGACTTGGCCGGATATGACGCACCGGAGAAGGATCGGCGATTTGAGGGAATTATCAAAAGGCTAGAAGCACTTGTATTGATAAAAATTCACTAAGTTCCATAGAGGCTAGATGCCCCTTAAATAGACAAAAACATAAAAGGAAAAATACTAAGTAAGAATCGTAAGCCGTTGATCGAGTTGGACGTCTATGATCGTGAAGAATTGGATCGGTGATGTGGCGCGAGAATTGTGGGATTTCCGTGCCTCCGTGGTGTAGCCGGGTCCGGGTGCTCGGGTGCGTGCGTCATCGCTGTCGGTATGCAGCTGGATCCGGGTGCGCGAAGGAGTGCGTCAGCGTTACGGGGGCGCGGCCGGATCGCGGTCGGGTGCGCGCGCGGGTGGGCGCTGTCGGGTTGGCTGAAGCGGGCGTGGCCGGGCGCGCTGGAAGGGAATCCCATGATTCCCGGGATTTTCCGAGGTGATCGGGATCTCCGAGTATCATGGGATTTTCCGTGTGCGATTTTCCCCTTATCTCTCTAATTGATATTTTCCTGCTAAAAGGCTCCTTCCATAAGATTTTGGCACGGCTAAAAACGCTAAGTGTCTGTGGGTTTCTTCATGTTGCTTGGGCCTCGGCGTTGTTGGATCGCGGTCCTTTTACTTTGTCTTTCCTTGACTTGGGCTTGCTCTTCTTACTCTTCTAGGTCTTTATTTGCTGAAAGGAAATGTGGCGCTCGGCCACTTATTGAAGGGGGCCGAGCCCCTTAATGGGACTCGGCATGGGCCGTGTCGGCTGGCCCGCAGGGCGCTGTCTGGGCGCTGTCCGTCTCGTTGCTCGCCGCGGCCGGCCCGATGTGGACGACCTTGGCGCGATCTATCCTATTTTGCGCCGTGTCTGTTGGCCCGATGTGGGCGGTCTTGGCGCGGTCTTCGGTGTCCGTCTCGGGGTGCCACATGATGCATGTCCTCGGTCGGCTTTGAACAAACTCTGAGGGTTTCTCCATGATAATGTCTCCTACAAAACGAACAACCAAGTTAGTAAAAAACTCTCGGTCCGTTGGGCCCGAGTCTCGTGGCACATCAGGCCCTTGGCAACAACTTAGCGTGCTTGTGTTTGAAATACCGAAGCTTTAGCCACACTAAATCGCCTTCTTGAAAAAATTTCTCCTTGCGGCCTTTATTTGCCGCGGCAGCATTCTTTCTCTCGATGGTCTTCTTAATTTTCTCGTGCAATTTAAGAACCATCTCGGCCTTCTCGAGGCCCTCCGGATTGGTGTGCTCTCGGCTTGGTAATGGGAGTAGATCCATCGGTGTTGATGGATTAAATCCATAAGCCGCTTCAAAGGGTGTCATGCCCGTGGTACTATGTCGGCATCGGTTATAAGAAAACTCGAGGAATGGTAGCCGTAAGTCCCATGCCATGATCTTGTTTTCAACGACACTTCGTAGTAAGGCGCCGAGTGATCGATTGACCACTTCGGTTTGGCCGTCGGTTTGCGGGTGGAATGCCGTGCTAAATAGTAGCTTTGTTCCGAGCCGAGCCCACAAAGTCCTCCAAAAGGTGCCAAGGAACTTTGAGTCACGGTCGGACACTATGGAATGTGGCATTCCGTGAAGCCGGACTACTTCCTTGAAAAAGAGGTCGACTATAATCAGGGCTTTGGCCGTTTTGGTGCATGCCACAAAATGGGCCATCTTAGAAAACCGGTCCACTATGACCATAATGGCGTCTTTGCCTCGGCTAGTTCGGGGTAGGCCGAGAACAAAGTCCATGCTTAGGGCTTGCCACGGGTGATCTGGTACCGGGAGTGGCTAGTAAAGTCCTTGAGCTAAGGTATGGGTTTTGGTCTTTTTACATATCGTGCATCGCTCCACAAAGTGGTGCACGTCTCTAAAAAGATGGGGCCAATAAAAGTACTCCTTGAGCATCTCTCAAGTCTTCTTTTCACCAAAATGACCCGCAAGGCCGCCTCCATGAGCCTCGGTAATGAGAGGCTCACGGATGCTTCCTCTCGGGATGCATATCCGTCCTCCACGGAAAAGGTATTCGTCGGTCACATGGTAGCCCGTTAAATCACCATTGACCGTGGCCTCAAAACGTGGGCCAAAATCCAGGTCATCCTTATATCCACATTTTATCCAATCAAAACCGAAAAATCTAACCTTTAATTCGGTAAAGAGGGCGCTCCTTCGGGAAAGTGCGTCGGCCACTATGTTTGTGTCCCCCTTTTTGTACTTGATAATATATGGATACTTCTCAAGGAACTCAATCCACTTGGCATGTCTTCGGTTAAGCTTCCCTTGGCTCTTGATGAACTTTAGAGCTTGATGGTCCGAGTGGATTATAAACTCCTTTGGTAGCAAGTAATGTTGCCATACTCCGATGGCTCGTATCAAGGAGTAAAGCTCCTTGTCATAAATGGAATAATTTAGAAACGCACCTTTGAGTTTCTCGCTAAAGTAAGCAATCGGCGGCCCTCTTGCATCAAAACCGCTCCGATGCCCCTTCCCGAGGCATCGCACTCTACCTCGAAGACTTTAGTAAAATCCGGGAGGGTAAGGATGGGTGCTTCGCAAAGCCGGGTCTTGATCCGGTCAAAACTTTCTTGACACGGCTTGGACCATGTGAATTCCTTCCCTTTCTTCGTAAGCTCGGTTAAAGGTGCCATAATAGTGCTAAACCCTTTAATAAATCGCCGGTAGAAATTGGCGAGTCCATGGAAGCTTTGGACGTCCGAGACGCCATTCGGTATCGGCCACTCTCGGATGGCCGTGATCTTGGCGTCGTCCACTTCGACACCGTCCTCGGATAGCACAAAGCCGAGGAAGTGTATGCGTCGTTGGGCGAACGCACACTTTTTGCGGTTGCCAAATAGCTTGGTCCACCGTAAAATAATAAAGAGCCTTTCTAAATGGTCCAAATGGCTCGGTACGTCCGCACTATAAACAAGAATATCATCGAAATAGACAATGATAAACTTACCCAAATATTCCCGGAGCACGTGGTTCATTAGCCGCATGAACGTGCTCGGTGCGTTGGTGAGTCCGAATGGCATGACGAGCCACTCGAACAAGCCGTACCGTGTCTTGAAGGCTGTCTTCCACTCGTCGCCTTCACGCATTCGGATTTGATGGTAGCCGCTCTTTAGATCTACCCGGGAAAACAACTTAGCACCGCTAAGTTCATCAAGCAAGTCATCGAGCCGTGGCATTGGAAACCGATATTTGATGGTAATATCGTTTATGGCTCGGCTATCAACACACATGCGGTGGCTCCCGTCTTTCTTCGGAACCAATAGTGCCGGGACCGCACATGGGCTCAATGACTCTCGGATATAGCCCTTAGCAAGGAGTTCCTCCACTTGCTCTTGTAAAATCTTGCTTTCCTCCGGGTTGAGGCGATACGGTGGTCGGTTAGGTAACATAGCTCCCGGTTGTAAGTCAATGTGATGCTCGATGCCGCCGAGCGGTGGAACACCATCGAGTAGGTCATCCGGGAACACGTCTCGGTATTGGTCTAGGAGGGGCCGAACTATCTCAGGAATAAGTTCTTCTTGATCATCTTCATGCTCTCGGTATAAGAGCATGATGATCGGACCCTCTTGCTTCACCGTGCGTCTCAATTCCTTGCGGCCCATAAAAAGGGTCGCTTTGGCCAATGCCTCCTTTCGATCGGATTCATCCTTAGAAATTTGCTCCGGAGTCAAAGGAGCCAAAATAATGTTGCGCCCATTCCATTTGAACGAGTATTGGTTGGATCGGCCGTGGTGTAGTGCGTCTCGATCAAATTGCCATGGCCGGCCGAGCAATAAGTGCGTGGATGCGACGTTAGTGCAACTACCGCCATCAATAATCAACGATCATACCTTGCTCTTGATCAAGCATCGGCTATGAAATAGAGTTTCCCGTTGGTATGTTTCTTGTTGCGGTTGAGTTGAAAGAACCCGCTGGATCATCAATATGACCGGTCCATCTTGGGCTTGACACAAGTCATCTTCGGCCGGGGCCGGCTCATCCTCGGCCACCTTGGCCGGCTCGTCCTCGCTCACGACCTCCTCGGTCTCTTCGAGAATGGTCATCACACGGCGATTGGGACATTGGGCTGCTACATGTCCGCGTCCGAGACACTTGAAACATTGAATTTCTCGAGCCCTTGGTTGTTAGCCTACCGAGTCTCGAGGTTTGGGTTCCGTGTCTCGCTTAGGGGCCCATGGCTTAGATATTGGGCCGCGTTCCTCGGGCTTTGGCGCCGGCCGATATGGCGTGGGTGGTTTTGGGGCCGAGCGTTGAGCGATCACCTTGCCATTCCTCTTGAGTTGTCTCTCGACCCTTAGTGCCATTTGAATGAGTGCATCAAACGACTCTACGGGCTGTAATTCAACCACATCGCCAATCTCATATCGTAGGCCTCTAATGAACCGCGCCATTACTTGCTCCACGGGTTTGGCTAAATCACACCGAATCCGTAGTGTCTCAAAGTCCGTAAGGTAATCATCCATGCTGGAATTACCTTGGCGAAGTCCTTGGAGTTGTAAAAATAGATCTTGGAGGTAATGGCACTGTATGAACTGTTTCCGCATCAAATCTTTCATTAATCGCCACGAATTAATTTCCTCCTCATGATCTCTCCTTCGTTGTGTACGAAGACTATTCCACCAAAGAGATGCATAATCCGTGAGTTCCAAAGATGCCAATTGGACTTTAAGCTTCTCGGAATAGTTGTAAAGGTCAAAAATTTTGTCGACCTTTTCAATCCAATCCAAGTACCGATCTCCATTGGAGGCTCCATTAAAAGAGGGTAGATGTACCTTAGGGAGCTTCCATTCTTCATCATGATCTGAATAATCATCGGGCTCATAATCGTAGTCTTCTTCGGATCGATCGGAGTCGCGTGGTCGCGCTCGTGGTTGCCCTCCATGTACCGGTCTTTGCCTATGAGGTGGCGTAGGCCGTGCCGGGTGGGCTCGGTCTCGTTCGGCCAAATCATCGAGTCGCTGGAGCATTGCGTCCATTCGTCGATTCATTGCTTCGAACTGCTCCTGATTAGTGCTCTCGGGATCCCGTTGGTCTCGGGGATTGGAGAACATTGTTTGCTCGCTCGTGGCTTGATCACGGGCGGTGTTGTGAACGGCACAACTTCGAGTCATCATAAGAAAAGTTCAGGAAAAATTTGTAAAGAGTGTAAAAATCGAACATTTGCTCGGATACCAAGATGATGTGCCTTCCTTGGGGGTCGGCGCAACGTGGGTTGGGAGAATGCATGCACACGGGGCTCGGATGAACGTCGTGTACGACAAACGGGAAATTGGGTCGTGCGATTTGTGGGGTTGTGTTGCAGAAGCGTATTGTGATGGAAATAAAGGATAATGGTCGTATGGAAAGTGGAATGGCTCGGGTGAATAATAGAATGGCTCGGTGGATGAGAATATGGGTGAAATCGGACAATGGAAGGTTTGAAAGCTCGGGGAATGGAATGGTTAAACTCTTGCGAATTTAGATAGGAGATTGATGAACAATTTGAATACCTGAGCAATCACGGTATTCTCCTCGGTAGACCTCGCCCGCTCTCGGATATGACTCACCGAACGTACGTGCAAAAGGGTTGACGTTCTTGGCCGGATGTTACTCACCGGAGAAGTATGCGTCGGAGAGAGCTTCAAGCCTTTCGGGAAGAAGGTGCAATGCACAATTTTTCTCTAAAAAATTCACTCTATTGAAAACGGAAATTGATTACAATACTTAAAGACATAAAAAACGAACTAAGTTAAGAAATTTAAGCTAAGCCCTTGATGAATTGAACGCCTTGGATTAGCTTCGGAAGCCCTTGGTTGACTTTAGGCTCGGTTCACTTAGGATTGGCACGGTCGGCTTGGAGTTTGACCGATGGTGGCCGAGGTTGACCGAGAGGGTGCGTCGGGTGGGCGGAGCTCCAAACGATTGAGAGATTGGCTCGAGCCAATCTGGATCCGGGGCTTCTAAAGTCTCCTCGGTGGTCAACATAAGGTAGCGCACGGTCTGGTTCGTCGATGGCCCGATGAAAACTCGAGCTTGTACGTGGGTACGCTCAAATGGGCCGAACCGGCGGCCGGGCATGGGCGAGCTTCAAGGGATCCGTGAGTTTGTTGAGAAAAGTTGCTGCTTGAAGATCCTCTGATGATTCAACAGCTGGTTCATGGATTTGGTGCATGAAAATCCCTTGTGGTTCGTTGATGGTTCGGTGATCGGCCATGCTCGTGCGTCCGATGAGTGATCTACGGTCATCACGAAGATATGCTCGTGCTAATCTGAACCTCTTTCTTTCCTTGACCAAATAACCAAAATACTTAATGATTTAAGTAAGTTGGCCGATAGGATTTGGCTAAGGCTTCGAATGGGCCGTGGGTGGGCCAGGCTTGACCGTGGGTCGGTCAATGATCGGCCGTGGCGTTCCTCCGTGGGCTTTTGCTTGAGCAATGAGTTCTCTCCCTCTTGGGCTGACTTTCCTTCCTCTTCTAAGGCTAAATGCTTGCTGAAAAGAAATCTTCTAAGTGTGACCGAAAATAGGGCCCATGATTGAACACTCGATCCATAGGATTTGGACCGTGCGTTCATCTATGTCGGTTACTTATTCTGCTGGGTCGAAGCCCTAGTGGACTTCGGCAGGGCCAACGACCGAGGCTTGGATGGTCGTCGGGTTCACGTCCGTGTCTGTGGTGTTGTTCGTGATGTGCTCCGGTTGCACATCAAGTCACCACCTAAAATAAAAAAAATACAAGTAAAAGACAATTGAAAGATTAAAAGCTAAGAGCACATGCAACAATGTGCAACAGTGCAACATGCTTGAGAAAAACTCAAACCTTGACACATTGCATTGTTGAGCCAACGTGCAATGTGTCAAGGGTTAGCAGTCATTATTGAGCACTGCGCGTGAGGAGGTTGGTTGTCATGCAAGATCTAGTTGTTGGTTATGCAGGCAAGTCAAATGCTCCTTGACGAGTGGACCTAGTGAGCTAGGTGTCACAGTTCGACTACAGCCAGAGTCGACTACGACAACAATAAGACGTCAAGGGGCCATTGAGATAAGTAATGTGTGCAATCTATGCGCAAGAGACATGATTGAACAAGATCTTGCAAGTTTATGAAGGTCACTTAGTTGCCAGATCAGGAAATAGTGAGTCCTTGCCAGCAAGTGATGTATACTCCTTCCACAGAGAAAGTGTTTTGGATTGCTCTTTAGGGGAAAATATGGTGTCAGCTCTCCACCACCTCTGGAGCCTCGACCTTAAGCGAGCTACATCGTAGTGCACATGGACGCCATGATGTGCATCTACTAGTGAGTCAAGAGAGGGGCCTTAGTGTCTCCAAGGATGTGGGAGTTTCATAGACAATATCAGTTGTCCATCCGAAATCGTTATTGTGCACCTTTTTGGAGTCACAGAGGCTGAGATGTGGGATCGCTATCGAAAAATCATATTCCCACATGATCAACTCGAGGTTGGAAACAATGTGCATCTGCTCACCGTCGCATCGAGAAACAAAAGCGTTGTTATCGAAGATTTTGTGGTCTTGTCAAGACTCACTCGAGATGTGTGTTGAGTGTCGCTTGCATCTGGCCGAGAGTGCCCTCATGATCATTAGTTATTCGAGGCGATTATGGATAACATTGCTCGTCACTTGTTAGTGTTGTTGTTTCTGCTTGCTAATTAACCCGTTAGCACAAGCAAGCTGGCCAGAATGAGTTGTGAATTCTGGCACCACATGGTCTTGACACCGCCATAGCTTGCGAGTATGAAAAAGGGACTTGGCTTAGCCTGTTGTTTAAGCCTTGGTCATCCCCTATGGGTCATCGTAACTTGGCTCTGCAAGCTAAAAGCCTAAAATGAGCGGCGGAGGGCTGGCTGGCTTGTAGCCATTTTTTGGTCTTCAGTTTTTGATAGCCCGGTCAAAGAGCAGGCCCAAAAGTCGTCGAGTCTTGTTCAACTCTCAACGGTACTTTTAACTCCGACTTGATTTAAAAGAACTCTTTCCCAGCGCACTAAGGATTTCAGTGAATCATATTTCGTTCTTCGTATTCTTGCACCCAAGAATCTGCTTTCTCCATGGAATTCAGTGGAGAATCGTATTTATGTTGCTTCTGGATTTCACCTTTCTACGGCGGTTCTATCAGGTCTCGCTGCAGTATTTTATCTCGAAGAGCTGGTAGATTTTCAGAATCCCTCTCGTTATGATGGTCGTCAGAGGATTTCGATGGCTCTGAGAAACTTCTTACTGTGCCCAGGTTACGGAATTTTGAAAATAACTGTTTCCTAAATGACATTGTACAGGTACATTGGCATTGATTGTCGTCATTTTTTGTTCGATGCTTGGACTTTGAATTGTTTTTTGAGAAAACTAATTTATAAAAATGTTTGTAGTAATTTTGACAATATTTATTTAGTATCCATTTTTACAATCTGTAGACTTTCTCAGGCTTTGGCTTAGTGCTGGCAAATGAGTGAGCTGGCTCGCGCCTCAAGCAAAAGCTCGATCCGAGCCCGAGAGTGCAGGTCGTTCGAGCTGGCTCGGTTGGCTCGGACTACTTGTAGTGCGGTCGACACTTAGTATACACGCGGTCGACACTTAATGCATATGTAAATTTGGATGGCCGACCGCAAAATAAGGTGTCGACCGCTATACGTTCCAGAACGTTTTTAAGTGTCGACCGCTAATTAAATGTCGACCGCAATACGCATGATTGTTGTGAAAGTGTCGACCGCGTGGAAAAAAGAGTCGACCGGTAGTTGTAAAAAGGTCGACCGTTTTTATAAAGAGGGGCGACCGTTATAATGTAACGGCTATAACTTCCATATGCAACGGTAACGTAAGGTCGACCGTTTTAAAACTGAAGGTCGACCGTTTTAAAACTGAAGGTCGACCGCATGTAGCTGTTATGCGTGAATTCTATAAATTGTAGAGGTTAGCTGATAATTTTTTTACGGCGATACCCCTATGGAGTAGGTTCGTTCTTTTGTACTCTTTTCGAACAATTAAACAACTTTTTGTAACATATTTTACTTTTTAATGGCACAATGAATGCTTTCAGTGTTTCTATTTCGATTCGTAAAATGCATGAGTATTAATTGTTAACTCTTTTGCGAATTGATTTCAAATTGGATGCTTTCTATGTTTCGAACTTTCGATGCTATTGTCTTCGAGTTTCTTTGAGATATTTATTCGATGTAGTATTTTCGTGTTTCTTTTGCGTAATGGAGGCGATACATACAAATGTTATCATGCAAATTTTTTTTGGCTTGAAGAAAACAATATGCATAAATTGGTCATTACATAATATCGAATAAGTTATACAACTTCAATATACGAATTTTTTTTTTCTTGTTTGGCTCGTTTGGCTCGGCTCGTTTAGGCTCGACCGGCTCAGATCGGCTCGCTCGTTTAGGCTCGAGGCTCGCGAGCCGGCTCGAGCCTCGCGACCCGGCTCAAGCCAATTTTTTAAAAAAAAAGCTTTACAAAGCCGGCTCGAATAGGAGCGACAGGCTCGAAAGGCTCGACTCGTTTGGCTCGTTAGGCTCAACGAGCCGGCCTTTCCCGGGCTCGAGCCGGCTCGATTGCCAGCTCTACTCTGGCTAGCTGTATCTTTTCAACCTTTTCTGCAAAATATTATTGAAGAACAACATTTGGCTGTGAAGGAATGATGTGCCACCGGGTACGGTCGGCACGTCGTGGGTCGGACGGGTGCGCGCACGCGGGGCTCGGGTTATAGGTGTGTGCAGCGCACGGGAAAATGGATCGGGCGAATGATAGATTTGGAGTGGGAGATTGAAAAGGAAGGGAAATGTGGGGAATTGGCGGGTGAATGAAAGAAATGGCTCGAAGAAATGGTGATGTGGCTCGGGTGATCGATGGATGGAGGAAATCGGACAATGGGAAGGAAGTGAAAGCTCGTGGAAGGAAATGGGCTCGGAAGAGCTTTTGGTTTAAAGGTGGATTGGACAATTCGGACACTTGAGCAATCAAAATGTCCGGTTGGTAGACCTTACCCGCACTCGGATGTGACGCACAGATCAGACGTGCAAGGGTTGACGTGCTTGGCCGGATGTGACTCACCGGAGAAGTAAACATCGAAAAGAGCTTCGACTGGTTAGGAAGAAGGTGCAAAACACAATTTTTATTCAAATTCTCTCTGTCTTTCCAAGGAAGGCCGATACACTTAAATAAACTTTGAAATAAAAATGAGAAAGAATTAAACTAAGCCCTTGGATGTGTCGGACGTCTTGGATCGATCGGGAGGAGATCTTCTTTGACCGAGATGAGACCAACACGTTCCTCTTCAGCTGATGGTTCGAAACAATAAAGATATGTTCGGCTTGATTTTGAAAAGAGACCGTGGTGGACCAAAGTTTGACTAGGCTTCGGGCATCAATGGATTTGATGCTGCAAATTTAAAATGGAGAGTCCTGATGCTCTTCTCTTCAGCTGGAAATTCGAACCATCATGGATATGTGCAGCCGAATTTGAATGAAGACCGTGGTTGACCGGGGAAGACCTTATCTCAGATATCGTGGGATCCGCGCAGGCCAATTTGAATTTAAACTCTCGGATGAACCTAACCTGACCGAATGATGAGATTCATAGCTGAATTTGGACGCGGATCTTTCAGTTTCTGCCGATGGCTCGAAGGTGCGCGAGGCTGATTCAAAATGGCGAGCCGGCGTTGATCCTATCTCGGACATCGAGGGATCCGCGCAGGCCATTTTGAAATGTTGTTGTCAGACGTTCCTCTGGTGATTTGGGTAGCCTGAACGTGGTCTCTTTTGAATGCAAATCCCAGGTGTTCCGCCGGTGGCTCCTTGAACGGCTTATGGGCGCGCGCGGGCGCTTTTCAAAATGCAGCCGGTTGAACCTCTCTCCGGACATCAAGGGATATGTCCGTGCCATTTTGAAATTGTGTCTTCAGGCGCTCTTAGGTGATCCGAAAGGAGACATGGGCACGGGTATTTCTGATGTAAAGCCTCGGTCGGCCGTTGATGTCTTGAAGCGTGCACCGCGGGTGTCTATGCCTCGGACATCGAAAAATCCTTGTGTGCCAATTTGAACCGCGTCCTTTCCTTGACCAAATAATCGGATTACTTAATGATTTAAGTAAAGTAGCCGATGAAATTTGGTCAATGTCTCCTAGTTGATCGTAGGTGGACCGTGGCTTGACCGTGGGTTGACCATGGTTCAACCGCGGCGGTCCTTTGTGTGCCTTTAAGCGTCCTTCTTCTTTGGGCTGCTTTCTCTTCTTTCTCCAAGGTTTATTTGCTGTAAAAATAAATAAACATAAATGTGACTGAAAGTTGGCCCATGGTGGTCGAAGACTCGGGCTTCACGGGTGAACACTCGATCCGTGAGAATTGGATCGAGCGTCGGTCACTTATTTCATTGGGCCGCAATCCTTGACCGAAATCCTAGAGGATTTCGGCAAGGCCGACGACCGAATCTCCGCTGATCGTCGGGTCATGGTCGTGGGGGTGGACTCATGCGTGTCACGGTCGGGTGTGTCGGGTTTGTTCGGGCACCATTGGAGCACAACCTTTGGTCGTTCCCAATCAGCCTCAGAATGTGTTTCCGAGGTTAAGTTCTCTGCAAAATGAGAAACTAAGTTAGCGAAATTCTCCATGCTCGTCGGGATTTGATCGGCGCCGTCCTCCGGTTGCACATCAAGGAACCTGTTGAAAATCTGCTTCTTTCAGTTTCTTTAGCTTCTCTATTAAAAGGGATGTATATAATTGTGGTTTTATTGAAACTTTCTACATTTTTAGTCTCTGCTTTATTTCTGTGTCTTGTACTGTGATAGAATTATGTGCCGCATTCAAGCCTTATTAATCATGTTACTATGGAACACAGAATCCTATTTGTAAACTTGTGTTCCCTCCATGGTGTAAAGTCTCGAAAAGACTTAATATTCATGTGGTTTTAGTGGTTAAATTGCTAAGAATCTGTAATAATTTAATTGGAAATAAGCGAAATTTTTAAGGATAATGTTGTAGCGATGTCACAGCATCAGTAACGCTGTTTTTACGAGATTTTATCCGATATTTCGTATATTTTGTATGATCACAAGATTTTCATTTCCATGCAATTGCAGAAGATTATTGAAGATAAAGGCTATAAGAATCACGAAAAAGAAGAAATAATCAACTCTAAATCATATTTGGAAACAAGAATATCTTTGAAGATTTGAAAATCTTTCATAATCTCAACTACTTTCCAAACCTATCCAAATCTTCCTTCAAATCGCAACCACCTCTCAGATCTGCTGAAGCTGCACGAAATCTACTAAAAGAAAGGTGAATACCACGAATTTTGTGTGTAGAATTGGAGAACGGGATTCACGATCAAGCTTCGGGCGTAAATTCGAAGAAGAGGTTCACGACGACGATCACGGCGGCGGGGGAACGAGACTGTGAGAACAACGGCTTTCGACGGCGAGGACCAAAATTCTCTCTCTTTGCTTTTCGTTTTAATTTCTGTGAATTATATGAACTCCTGATAGTTAGTGTAGAACTATTTTGTGTGAATTAAAATTAGGATTTTTCTTACATTGGTTTGCTTAATGAAATTGCATGCTATCTTTTAGAACTCGTTTTAATAAGTGTTTAAATATCTTTGTTTTGCTGTGATTATCCCTCGAGCAATCACGACAATACGCCCTTGCGTGTTTGCTAAGTGTTAAACCTGAAAATTATAGCTTTGCATTGATATCATTTAGGGCAACACGACAATACGCCTTTGCGTGTTGCTAAGACGTGTATTAAAACCATTAGGTGGTTAAATCGAGTGACACAGTTTAGCTATGAGTGTTTTCATCATGTTCATTCCAGCTTAGTGCGGTCAAATCGAACTTGTTCTTAAACTCAACCATAGAGGCAACGCGAGCCCCGATTTATTAGTCTTTGGACCGGAACTAAACTGATGTTGTGACTAATGCTGCAGCACCCACCGATGACAGTTCAAGTAAATTAATTTACATAAAGTCCTAGTCGAAATTCTTACAAATTCTCAATTCGACCACCAACTTACTTTTCTGCTTAATTTAGATTATTAATTAGATACTTTAATTACCTGTAAGATAAATATAAAAATCAAACAATTAATGTTATTCTTTATTCTTTATGATACTTTGCAATTTATTCTTTAAATTAGAGATTTGACTTGTCTTCGTGGGATCAATATTTTTATTACTATGTTGCGACACGGCACTTGCGTTTTAGCGATTACATTTTCATGCAACACATGGTTTTCATAAGTTTCTCGATCGTATTCTGTAGAATTATGTTTAGTTGATCAGAAAAGAGTTACACTAAGTCCATGAAAGGTGATGGTTGCTATGAAATATTACATTCCAAGTTTCACTTTGAATGCTCATAGGAGTTAGGATGTTCTTTATGATAACTGTATCTTCTAATAGGATGCAGCTGAAGCATTTCTTCATCTTCTGGACTCGTTAAGAGATGAATTTTACGATTGCTATCATTCCAGTGGATGGTCTTTAGGTGATATTTCTTCTTCGGGTAATCACATTCATATTCCAAAAGAGAGAGGAGATTCCAGTCGGCTGGAAAGTTGGCAGCGTGATAGCCTTGGACCATTAGAAGGGATTCTTGGCAGTACGTTAACTTGTCAAAGTTGCTCATCTCAGGTACATGCATCCCTAGATTTTGCATCATTATATGAGTTTCACATATAGCTGAATGGAACTGTTTCTATGGTATGCCTACCTAAGTTATAGGTTATAAAGTTTTGACTGTGGACTTATTTGTATGATTTACTCACTTTTGGGAAACAAAAAAATCAGTTTTCTTTTATTGCTCGTTCAATCCTTTGGAGTTTTTTCCGTATGGTTATGTAATATATATTTTTCTCCATTCTCATCTTTAGTTCTCCTTCCATCTCCTTTAATTTTTCACGTCACTAATTCCACTCACATATTTATTTGATACTTCTCCTTTTTTTTTTGCAGATCTCATTGAGTTTTGAGTCTTTCCAAATCTTGCATCTTTCCCGTCTTAAATGGCAGTGCTACCAATTTAAGGTGTTGCCAAAATTTGAGTTTTGTAGTCCACATGTGAGAATGTTTTGTCGTGTTTGCTTCTTTAATAATGTGCTGCTATATTTTTTGATGTATGTACGTTTCTTTGGTGCTGTCATGTATTGTTGGTTCTAAGATTGAAGATTGCCTGAAGCAATTCAGCACCGCCAAACTGGTCGAGAATTATCACTGCAGCATTTGTTGGCACGATGCTGGAGTAAAGTTTTTAACTTCAATAGGAGCCACTGAGGTATCCTGCTGGTCTCATATTTTTTTTTCTTTTTTTTCCTGGAGGATGCATTTCGATGACACAGTGTTCAAATTGTATTTTTTTTTTCACAAATTTAATTGGGTCTTAATGGAATTTTTAGGCTAACAAAACTGAAATTTTTTGTTCTAGTGTTTTGTATGATTTCTCTTGATTATGCTATCTTTTGCTTGATTCTTGCTCGCATTTGAGCTTGAAATTATTATCAAATAATTCAAAAACTGTTCAAGTGAGTATATTACAGTGTGTGGATGTTCTTGGTTGCTCAAACCTAAAAGAACTGATTCACTACGAAGATCCTTAAGTCATAGGCAAGTGCATCTTCTAAATGTTCAATTTGATCATTTAGATGTTTTTTTAAAAGGGTTGTTGATCTTATTTCACATCTTACTCTTTAAATACACGGTATAACAACGAAGAGTCCTGACCGTAGACTCTTTATTCCAATGAACTCTTTATTCCAGCGTGGACAGAAACACTACAATGTGGTGTGTTGCCATTCTGGCCAGAATGGTAACTAACAGAGAATAAAAAGAATAAAGAGATTCAGAACAATAAACTCTTTAAAAAGACATCAATTAAAAGATACCACGCTTGAAAATTCACAACTTTTGAAAAGACAACTCTAGAATAGGTTGTGTTTAGCAACGGCCTAGCGCTTCGGTGAAGAGACGTGTGCATGCTTGATTGGCGCACGAAGTTTCGGTGAAAAGATGCGCACATGCGGCGATTGGCGCACTTGCTGCCATTACCTGGCTCGTGTCACATGTTGCTTGGTGGGCATGTATTCAACCATCTATGTGACTCTTTATTCCAATAAACTCTTTTGATACCTGAACATGACAACTCTTGGTGCATGTCTTTTTAGCTTCCTACATTCTCTCAATTATCTCGAGGATCTGGAACCTTAAATCTATCAATGGTAGCATCAGCCGCCGACTTCTTTATCCTTGATTGTGAATAGTAAAAACAAATTGTGGAACCTTCACACTCTCCCAGAGCTCCATCGGAAAAGGCAGTCTTCTTTTAAGTTTGACCTCTCTCTTTGTGGATAAAGCTCCATCTGAGCTCTGTTCTGGAACTACCATCGAAAGATTTTTGCCGCTCGATGACGCCCACAGTGGGTGGTCATCATTCACGGCGAGCGTCTGTCGACATGACTATCTTGTCAACTTTTTGTTAGTTATGTTGTCGTCACATTCTGCATTATCTTTGCATTCTTTGTCTCCACGCTCTGCTTCTCTGTTGCACTGTAAATCACAGCACAAGTCCTTGTCGATTCTATATTTTCCTGCAATAAAACCACTCACAGGAACACTAATAATAATCCACAAATCTGGAAATCCACATAAATGGTCATTGTTCTTAATAACAAGAGTTGATGATAACAAAAGATGCCCCTTCCTTCTAACAGACTACCCTTTTAAACAAATAAGTCTTTATCCATTATCAAGCTAGACAATATCATCACAAAAGCAGATATGTTTACCTCCCACCTAACATGCATTACAACTAATCATTTACCTCTCCTAGTGTAATGTTTACCAAATAGCCCTTGCTTGGCTGAAGTTGAGTCATCATTCTCCCAAGCCATCTCCAACTGCTTCTCCATATTTTGCATCAATTTTTTTGTGGTGCTTCTTTCTCATTTTTTTTTGTGTGCATTTTCTGTTGTAATATTCTTTGTTTTTGTTTTTCATAATATGCTTGGATTCCTTTTCTCGTGTTGTTAATTTTATTTTCGTTGGGTGCTGGAAGCTTGATGGATTGATTCTTTGTTTGCTAGAACTCCTTTGTCTAGGGCGAGCTATTTGTATTTTTGTTTTAAGGATTTGAAACAGGCTAAAAATCTGTTCTATGTAATGTTGGCTCAGTCAGGATTTTTTTATACGTTCCTCTCTATCTCCTCAAGTCATGATAGGACAGAATCGATCAATTCCGGTTGGGATTGGAATAACTCAGATACTATTGTTGAGCATGAAACTTGCTCATCACTGGAAAATGTTAACTAATGGAAAATAAAAGCCACATACATGCACCATGATCTGGCTGTTAGTTGTTCCGCCGACCACGAGCTTTGCCCGGAAGATAGACTCTCTAAAGAGATTTTTTTCCATTTGATATATATTAAAAATATACCAATTACAAACTTCGTGACCACTATTTATAGAGAATAAACCTTAATTTAAATACCTAAACTATGCTTAATATTAATAATGATAACTCCTAAAATAAATGTAAACTATTTTCAACATTATGCCATAGAATATTTGAAGTTCATAAGGTCCCTAAATCAAACCAAACATACTTGAATGTTGCATTGAGTTTCATTATGTTCTGCAGAAGAAGAGAGACATAATGGAGTTCTTGGAGTGTGAATAGTTTCAAAGTCTGAATTGATCTAGCTAAAAAAGTTTTTCGTGATTCATTAGTCAGTGATAAGAACTTAACTTGCTTTATACTTGATGATTCGGAAATTGTTTTCCAAGTTGTGTTTTCGATTAACTTTGGATTTAAATATACATACATATACACACATATGTATATGCATTAAAAAAGTGAAATATGTTAAAAAAAAAGAGCTGTACAACTTCGGAGACCCAAAAGACCAGAGCCCCCATTAAAAGAAATAAGAAAATGGTATGGAAAAACATTTTGTTGTCTTTTTTTAAAGATTGGTTCTACAAGATTGAAGTAAAGAAAAATGAGAGAAACCAAGATGAACTCTGAATTGCTGTATCTTTTTTTCTTTGCAAACATTTCTTCTATTATTGTCCTATCCAATTGTTATCTTACTAACAGACCTTGTACTTTATTACAAGAAAATCCATATATTAATTGTCGATTCGGTCTGTTTCCGTGCGTTGTTATATTTAGAAAACCGATAACGAACCGAAAGGCCATCTGATTTTTGGTTGGGACTAAGATCAGTTTTTGAATTTTTTGGTTGGGACTAATATTCATGTTTGGAATCGATTTGCACGTCCAAACAATCTTAACAAATAAATATTTTTTCAATGTTTATAATTTATGAAACACAAATAAATGAATTGATGAAATCTAATTTAATTGTAAAAAAATCAACAACTAGGTTTTAGATTAAGTTAAACAACACAGTTTTAAGTTTTATTATTCATATTTTCAATTTTTATTTTTTTAATATTGAAAGTTTGTTCAGTTCGGCTTACCCAATTATTTTTAATTAAAACCAAAAATCGAACTAAATATTTCAATTTTACAATTTTGACCATTCTAAAAACAAACTGTGATCGAACCAATATCCAACCTTATTTTTTACTAGTTTCTAATGAAGAATCTACTGTTTGTGTGTTTCAATTTTGTAGTTCAGCAATTCCACAAACTTTAATATTGCTTTTCTACTCTTCGATAGAATATCTTGACTTGATTTCGAGGAAATATAAGATACTGGACTTGTTTATTTATTAATAAATTTCATTTTTTCACGTCACAAAAGAGATTTGTTTTTTCTGACGACTAACCGGTTGAAAAGAATACATTTTCTTCAACAAGACAATGGCAAAGAAAACAATTTTTTCTATTTTTTTCACTTTTTTTCCAAAAAGTTAATTCCAAAACTGCAATTGCAAAATTCGTTTGATCTTAGTACAGAATTCTTAACCTTGATCTGATATCATTTGTGGGGAATAGAATAACAAGTGAAATACAAGATTAAATGTGAAAAATTCTTTCGAAAAAAAACAATCACGGCAAATGAACAAATTTACTATGAAAATCAGGATACAACTACAAATTTTACGACTCTAATGAGAAAATAAAACTCTAATGAGATGTTACTATTGGTCTATCGGTCTGGTTCAAATAGAATTTGAATTACACTAAACTCTAATATTAGAAGCATTAAAGACCATGATAAAAGATGAGAACTCAACATCTTTACAATGTCAGCCCCACTTTCTTGTATTCTTCCGACAAGGTTGCCAAGTTCATTTAAGGACGGAGTACTTTGATAGTTGTGAGAAGAGACAATGACTTTGAAACTTTCAGGTTTTGTTTTGCATATCAAATTGGTGAAGTTGCGAGCAACCTTAACAAAGAGATGATGCAGTGGGGAAGGTAATTCAGTCTTTAAAATCCTGATGAAAGAACTTGTACGTCACTTAGTTCATTTCAATGGATATCCATTCATCAAAGAGCAAAACAAATCCTCCATTTCTATTAGCATATCTCATCTTTGACTTTTTGTTAATTATTAATAGACTGCACCCAATATGGAAAGTATGATTTGTTAAGTCAAATTAGTAGAAACGACATACTGACTCCATAATATCATACAAAGAAACCATTTAAAAGAAACTATAATTCAATCGCTCGAATGAATATAACTTCAAACTTCACACGACAAGCAAACTAATATTAGATAGACTAATATATTAACAAGTTACCTGAAGTTCAACATCAGCATAATCAGCTCCCAATTCCATCGCTAACAATAAGCACATCCAGCCGTTTGTTTTCATCGCCGTCATACTGGCAACCTTCCCATTTTGGTCTAATACAAATATTTTTACCACTAAAATATAGTTTTCCATCTATTCCATAATAGTAAATGTTCGAAATAATGGACACAAAAAAGATTGTTTTGCATAAGAACTCGTATCGCAATCTTTTGTTGCTGCGTTCTCTAAGCAGAGGAAATTTTGTGCTATATCAAAGTTATTTCTCAGGCTAAATGCATGTTTATAAGATTATAAAAGCTTGAAATTTTAGTCTTACACTGATACACAAACAACTTCAAGGGTTCTGACAACTAATCTGCTGTATAACAGGAAAAAGGCAGTGATTTTCCTGTTAACTTATTAAAACAAGAAATCATTCTCAGATACTAGGGGACCTTGGATTCCCATCTAAAAGTTGAAAAAGACAAAATGTTTCACCAAGATGGTATCAATTATTTCATTTGCTTTCTTTTATTATGTACTCTTAGGTGAATCCGGTGTCAATTCTAGTGGCTATTGCAGACCCTGTAAAACAATTTTGGATTAAATAAAAATTCTGCCTGACTAACCTGTAAGTGAATAACGTAGGTAAAGGGCACTCTTGAATAGGGCACTCTTGAATCAGAATCTTAAGACCTTCTAGAGGATTGAAAGTCTCTAACGAATCCACGAGGCAGCACCAAGTGACTTTCCCTTACACATATCATTAACCATCTTGTCAATCGATTCCGCCATTATTGGAACACAAATTAAGGTCGCATTTCTTCTAATTCCTTCATTTCTCACTTCCAATCCAGCAGAAGACGATGCAAGATGCAATTTGAATCAAATGCTCAAGAAACGTAGATGAAGTGAAAGATACTTCGATATTGATTCAACAGCCAAGAGAAAGAAAAGGAAACAAATATTTCACTAGACGTACTAGGGGATTTTATAACGTTGATAAACTCTACTTCTATCCTACTTTTCACAGTGAGGAAACAAGAAACAAAACAAACAGAAAAGAATGAACAATCTCACAAGTTTCCTGGCAGCCGATATATCTCCCTGAACAATCATAAATTCGATTTGGCGTTCCATAAAGCAGGAGATGAAATGGAGTCGAGGAAACTCCCACTGCTCCGCCATACTTCACTCTGCAACTTCGTTCGAGCAAGATGAGGTTGGTGAGTATGGAGTTTGAAAAAGGAGAAGCAGAAGCTACCATTTCTGAAATTTGCTTCAGGATTTAGCAAACAACAGGCATGTTTTTAATTACATGGAATTAAAAGTACCAAATTCAACTGTGTAACACTTCTCTTCAATTAATAAACGTTTATCCAAATCAACCAGCATCGATGGTTAGCATTCAAAAACATGCTAACTTCACATTACCGAACACTGTAAGTAGACCAAAAGCCCATTGGACTTAACCCACACACTCTGCGCTCCTATATTCATTCTACTACTCTCATCATAACTAAGTCACTACATGTCGACCAAAGCCCATTCGTCCACTCTCATCCCATAAAACTTCATCATTGGGCTTCCATCGAGACCCACATCTTCCGCTTTCCTATTTTGTATCGTATTTAGATCTCTCGGCGCATCAAATTTATTAAATTCGCATGATGCATTCCAAGTTTCTGTATTCTTTTCGTGACGGGAAAAGTTGCATTTTTTATGAGCAGGAAACATAAAATAATCACTTGGTATTTTAGTTATTGAGTACACTTATAGCATCTATTATGGAAAATTTGAGTGGGCCAACGAAGAACCCTCCAATAATTGTCTGTACCTATTTGTGCACGTGTGGTGTTCTTAACTTTCTCTCTCCTTTTAATTTTCTCTTATTGTTAGTATTTGTTTTCAAATCTAAATAAAGGAAGGGCAGTTTCGTCAAAACAAATGAAGAAGGACAGTTAAAGCAAGCGTTGTGACAAATTTACATCGTAATTTCAGCTAGAATAACAGCGACATGATGGGCAAGCTGTCTGAGACAGCCCGGTCAAACCTGGAGTTGGTATGCAAAGCCTACGTCTTCGATTCAACCACGTCGCCGATCTGGACAACAGCACGTGTTGTTACAGCCAATGGGCCCCTCGACACGTCATCCTCGCCATGATTTTGTTCTTCTCTCTCTCCTCGCTCCAAAGCAACTGACTCCTCCTCTACCCATTCCTCCAATTTCAGTGCCAAATAATCAAAGAAGATGATGCGAAAGCTCATCTGGAGGCTGAGAGGAAGGGGGGGTCCACGTAAACAACCAAAATGATTGTGATGCATTTCACCTGTGACCGCGCTGTCATTATAGTGTTTTGTTTTATTAAGGAGTGGGAGTTAACCTAAATAATAATTAAAATTTGAAACTTTCATCTCCCCCTTTGTAAAATTGTTGTCGATGAGGAGGGTGAACTGCACAGCTTTAGAAAGATTTGACAAAATATTGAAAAGGGCCCTCCCCGCCTCGTAATGATATTTGACATCCACCATCAATCCATTTTATGCTGTGTTCTTTTAATCGCCCTGCATGCATGCCTTTTTCTATAACTAGCGAATGTTCATGACCAAGCCGAATCGAGTCGAACCAAAGATTTAACTTACACCTAGTATGTTCAATTTTTATTCAAAGCATTTGCCCCGTGGATTGTGAAGCAAGGTTGGAGTGCAAAGTTCAAGTTTTGCATCTTGATCATATACACTTACAACTTAAGTTCAAAAGGGATAGTTTAAAAGGATACCTTTTAATCATCTATACAAATGTTGGTACTAAAAGACTTAACGAACTCGATCTTTATCTCGAGAAATCGACAATTCCACTTTGGTCGTATTGATGATTGTTGTCTATGGTTGGAATTCACTGGTTACTAGATGATGAACTTGATCTTGGGGTTCATATCATTATTATATCGTTCTTCACTCTTATGAGATGTTGGAGTTTGCTTTCTCTCTTCAAACTCATAAGATAAACTTGATCTGAAGTCAATTCTTTCAAATAGCCTAAAAAACCTACTTAAACGGGCAACGTCCCCATTTGCTTGCAATGTTGTGTGAATTACAAATGAATTTCCCTTAGATAACAAGATTTCTTTAGAAAACTCTCCCTAAAGAACTTCAATAAGAAAACTCTCCCTAAAGAACTCCCATTCGAAAACTCTCCGTGTCTTTGACTCTAGGATTTCTTTCTTTCACTCGAATATTTACTCTGAGTACAAGAGTACCGATCCCTACTTTTTGTAGTTTCTATAGCTAAGAAATACTTGACTAATTGTATACAACCAAGTGTATATTTAGAAACATTATATACAATGTCCAATGTCTGTACGTGCATAACTCAATTGGTTCAGAGATGGTAGATTGAGTACAAGAGACTAGGTTCAACATCTGCGTTGTCCTAGTGTGAGAGTTGTTACCCACAATGTTAAAGTAGCTTCTTGGGATATCAGTTAAAGACCTCTTATCTCTGGGTCGCTGAGTTACCGTAATTTAATCTCTTTACAAATTATTAGGTTGGGGTGTTGAGCTCCCACAAATATTATATACAATGATTATACGATGCTCTAAATGAGCCTAGTAAGGCCAAATTCTCCCCAACCACATGTGACAAAACAAGCGAGCCAATGACGAAACTAACCTCAAACTTTTTTCAAGAGGAAAAAAGATAAAACTGCCCGAACCGAACACAAACAAAAACATAATTAATGAAAAATAAAGAAATAACAAAATTCCAGTCTGACGTCAGCAAGGAACAGGATGTCATATTACATTTATGCCCCTAGTTGATGGGGCAAAATGAACAGCTCGCTAGATTTACTGCTTGGATACAGCAGACCGCATCGACCGGTTAATTCCCCAAAACAGCGTAGGCAGTTTCGTACTTGTGCTACTGCAGTCAAACAGATCGTGACCGTTTGTTTTGATCGATCGGACGGCTGGGATTGTGAAATAGTCTGGTTCACTAAAAGGACCGTACCTTTCATCTACCTGCTATTAATTAGTTCGCAGAGAGAAGGTTGCCCCTAGGAGCGTGTACTGCAGTTCCTAATCGTTAATAGCATTTTTAAAGATACCCAAAGGAGCGTGAAGCGCACGTGGAGAGAGTGATGAGTCACGTAAAATTATAAAGAATTATGATACTTTTAATTCAACTTAATTAAACCATAATTCTGACATTAATTATAATTATATAGTATCTAAATTAATTATAATACAAGTGTATATTCGCAAATTTTGACAATTTTATTAGCAAGCGACCCAGTTCCCAACTCTATACAAGATCTACACATCAAAAGGGAATTGAACCAAATAAGGACCATTAATTGATTAAAATCTGGGGAGCTCTCTCTGTAATCCCCTCCAAAGAAAATAGGGTGATTTATTAATGAATTAATATGGAGATGAGATCTCCTAATTAAGTGAAAGCGATGCATCCATCTTTGATCACACGTTTGTATGCATAAAGCTAGAGAGACAAAGACTGGTTGCAGAGAGAGAAACAACCATAAAAAAACCCGAGAGAGTAAATTTTGGAGCATAAATCAAAGACTTAGATGATGCTTTCCCCTAAATCACGTACCCATAATACTCGTAGAAAGACAAAGAACCTGTTTTAGAGCGAGAAAAGTTCGAGTGAGATGATGAGAGAAGGAAGAGCTCTTTTGTAATATTAAAATTGCAAGAGGAGAGAGAAAGTGTTAATCTAAGACTTGGGGTTTTGGAGAGACGGGACTCACGTGGCCTGTGTGCAAACACAACTTGATAAATACCCTCCTTGCCTCACTCCTTCGACTTTTGACCCCCCCTCCCCATCACCTTCTCTCTCTAACCACCTCAATTCTCTCTCTGCAACCAGAGCTTCTGAGCTGAGACTTCTGTTAGCTTCTCTTTCTCTATCTTCCATGGCTGACCTCAAACCCTAAAGCATCTACTATCTTCTCTTAATTGCAAAAACCATGAAACCCTCTTTCATCTATCCTCACTTCTCTATCCTCCTCCTCCTCTTCCCCGCCTTTCTCTCTCTAAAAGCTTCATCATCGAATTCTGGAGACGCCCAACAGCTGATCAACTTCAAAGCTTCACTCCCCAACCCTTCTCTGCTTCAAAACTGGCTCTCTAATGGCGACCCCTGCTCTTTCTCTCACATTACCTGCAAAGAATCCAGAGTCTCCGCCGTAGACCTGAGCCTCATCCCCTTGAGCTCAAATTTCAGCTCCATTTTCTCTACCCTTTTCGCACTCGACTTCTTAGAATCCATCTCGCTGAAATCCACTAATCTTACCGGCGCCATTTTGGTGCCTTCTAGATCCAAGTGCAGCTCTTCGTTGGGCGCCATAGATCTATCTCAGAATAGCTTGTTTGGCCCTATTTCTGACGCTTCTAGCTTGGGTTCTTGCTCGAATTTGAAGAGTTTAAATCTGTCGTCCAATTATTTTGATTTTTCAGTGAAGGATGACACCGGATGGCAACTGGACTTGCAGGTTCTTGATTTGTCTTTCAATAAAATCGTGGGTTCGAACGTGATGCCTTGGATTTTGTCCGCTGGTTGCACCCAAATCCAACACTTGGCGATAAAGGGTAACAAAATCAGCGGGGAAGTTGATTTCTCTCCGTGCAAGAATTTGGAGTATTTGGATATCTCTTCCAACAATTTCTCGGCGATTATTCCTTCTTTCGGAGATTGCTCCGTTTTGGACCACCTTGACATCTCCGGCAACAAGTTTTCCGGCGACGTCGGAGGAACTCTCCCTGCTTGTACCCAGCTCAGCTTCCTTAATCTCTCCACAAACCAGCTCTCCGGTCATATACCGGCCTTCTCTTCCCAGAACTTAAGGTTTCTCTCGCTGTCCGGCAACGATTTTCAGGGCCAGATCCCGGCCCATCTTGCCGATTGGTGCTCCGCTTTGATAGAACTAGACCTCTCGCTAAATAACTTATCCGGTGAAGTTCCTTCCGCTCTGGGTTTTTGTTCTTCTCTTCAATTTTTGGATATATCGAGCAATAATTTATCTGGTGAATTTCCCATTTCTATCTTCACTTCCATGGATGAGTTGGAGGTGCTTTCTCTCTCCGACAACAAGTTTTCTGGGCTGCTGCCGGATTCTCTCTCTAATCTCACCAGCTTGGAGACTTTGGATCTGAGTTCGAATAATTTCTCTGGGTTGATTCCGTCGATGCTCTGCCAGCGCACCGGCAACAACTTAAGGGAGCTGTTCCTCCAGAATAATCTACTAACGGGTTCTATCCCGGAGACGCTGAGCAACTGTTCTCAGCTCGTTTCTCTCGATTTGAGCTTCAATTTTCTCACCGGAGCAATTCCGTCCAGCCTAGGCTCCCTTTCCAAGCTCCGGAATCTGATGATTTGGTTGAATCAGCTTGAAGGACAGATCCCGGAGACGCTGCAGTTCATTCCGGCGCTTGAGAATCTCATTCTTGATTTCAACTTTCTCACCGGGACGATTCCCGCCGGGCTAAGCAACTGCACGAACCTAAACTGGATTTCCCTGTCCAACAACCAGTTGAGTGGCGAGATCCCAGCTTGGATTGGCGGTCTTCCCAGCCTGGCCATCCTCAAACTAAGCAACAACTCATTCTCCGGCAGAATACCCCTGGAGCTGGGGAACTGCCGGAGCTTGATATGGTTAGACCTCAACACCAACTTCATAAATGGGACGATTCCACCCGAGCTTTTCAAGCAATCGGGCAACATTGCGGTGAACTTTATCACCGGAAAATCATATGTTTACATCAAAACGGACGGCAGCCAGGAATGTCACGGAGCTGGAAGTTTACTGGAATTCGCTGGGATTCCGCAAGAACAAGTGAGCAGAATCTCAAGCAGAAGTCCCTGCAACTTCACCAGGGTCTACAGAGGTATCACCCAGCCCACATTTAACCACAATGGATCCATGATTTTTCTTGATCTTTCTTATAACATGTTATCTGGTAGTATCCCCAAAGAGATTGGCTCGACCAATTATCTTTACATTCTGAATTTGGGTCACAACCAACTGATTGGAACGATTCCTCAAGAACTCGGCAACCTCAGAAGTCTCAACATCCTTGATCTCTCGAGTAACCTGCTCAAAGGGTCGATCCCGCCTTCTTTGACCGGCCTTTCCTTGCTTATGGAGATTAATTTGTCTAATAATCTCTTGAATGGAACAATCCCGGAGTCGGGTCAGTTTGAAACTTTTCCGGCCTCTGGTTTTCTGAACAATTCCGGCCTCTGTGGATACCCTCTTCCCAAGTGTGGGGCTGATTCCGCTGCAAGTGCAGACTCCCAACACGAGAAGTCCCACCGGAAACAAGCTTCACTTGCCGGAAGTGTGGCAATGGGCCTGTTGTTTTCACTTTTCTGCATATTTGGCTTGATCATAGTTGCCATTGAAACCAGGAAGAGAAGGAAGAAGAAGGATTCGACTCTAGATATATACGTGGACAGCAATTCTCAATCTGGCACTGTGAATACGAGCTGGAAGCTAACAAATGCTCGTGAAGCATCGAGCATAAACCTTGCAACCTTTGTGAAACCATTACGAAAGCTCACATTTGCAGACCTTCTCGAGGCCACTAATGGCTTCCACAACGACAGCTTAGTCGGCTCCGGCGGATTTGGAGACGTCTACAAAGCGAATTTGAAGGACGGGAGCATTGTGGCAATTAAGAAGCTAATACATATAAGTGGGCAGGGAGATAGAGAATTCACAGCAGAAATGGAAACGATCGGAAAAGTCAAGCACAGAAACCTCGTACCCCTCCTTGGATATTGCAAAGTCGGTGAAGAACGGCTTTTGGTTTATGAGTACATGAAATACGGAAGCCTCGAAGATGTTCTACATGACCAGAAGAAGGTTGGAATCAAGCTGAATTGGGGAGAGAGGAGGAAAATTGCCATCGGAGCAGCTAGAGGACTAGCTTTTCTCCACCATAATTGCACTCCCCACATAATTCACAGAGACATGAAATCGAGCAATGTTCTGCTCGATGAGAACTTAGAAGCTCGGGTCTCGGATTTTGGAATGGCGAGGCTAATGAGTACAATGGACACGCATTTGAGCGTTAGCACCCTCGCCGGAACTCCTGGCTACGTTCCACCCGAGTACTACCAGAGCTTTCGATGTTCCACTAAAGGTGACGTCTATAGCTACGGAGTTGTACTACTCGAGCTTCTAACGGGGAAGCGACCGACGGACTCCATAGACTTCGGGGATAATAATCTGGTTGGGTGGGTGAAAATGCATGCGAAAATGAAAATAAGCAATGTTTTCGATCCAGAGCTCATGAAAGAGGAGCCGAACCTTGAAATCGAGCTTTTGCAGCATTTGAAGGTAGCCTGTGCGTGCCTGGATGACCGGCCATGGAGGCGGCCAACCATGATTCAAGTGATGGCGATGTTCAAGGAAATTCAGGCTGGTTCGGGGATGGATTCTCAGTCCACGATTTCATCAAACGGCAGAGAATTCAGAGCGGTAGGGGGAGTAGAGATGAGCATAAAAGAAGGGCCAGAACTCAGCAAGCAATAGCAGTAGAAAGAAATTCTTTTGGAAGAAGGAAAAGAGATGAAATTTTTTTCTGGTGCTCCCCATTTTTTCATCTTCTTTGTAACAACTTTCTCGCTCTACAACTTCATGTATGTAATCTTGTTTTCATTTTATACATAAAACGATGTCTTCTCTCTTTGGACTGGTATCGATTTGTACATGAACATACGCAGTCTTCTGGGTTTTTTTTCTTGCAGAATTAGCAGTCTGTGATGTCACCTCCCGTCTGAATTGGAGAGTGGGAGAGTGAAACACCATTTTGGTATTAATAAATTTATTTATTTGATACTAATAAATTTCAAAGAGGCCCTTCTTCAAAAAACAATCTCTCTTTGTTTATTTACTATGAATATCAAAGAAAGCATATAAACTATTTGATGGTGTCTCTATTTTAATAAATACACGCATTCTTTTGCATTAAATCTCATTATTCATTTAGACTTTAATATTTCATACTGACCAGTTGCTTTTACGAATTGTCCAAATTTTAGTACATAATTTGTGACATCGAAAGTGACGCTCCGGCTCCTGCTTCCTGCATGTCAAATATCTAACATACAAAATTCTATATTTTTTAAAATATAGAAGAAAAAGAAAATAAATCGGGGGAAGTGGGGCAAGCGGCAAGATATGAGGTATTAAGTGAAATAGTCAAGAATCAAGTGGTTGAAATGCATTGAAGCAGAGCCATCACTGGAACACGCGTTGGATGGGTGACACGTGGGCCAATCGGCACTGGGACTTGTCGGAGATGTTACCCTACAACGTCACATTCTGTTGTTTTAGCAGTCCCCCTTTACCTCCTTGATCTGAAGTTACAGGTCCTTAGCTCCTTGCCTTCATACAAACTTGCTTTCGCCCAAAATACTTTCGTTCTCATTCTTTGTTCATACATTGAATGTTTTAATCTCGTATTTTCACTACTAATGAGTGGTGTCCGTTTTCATTAACAAGTCAAAGGTTCGAAGAGATAAAAAAACAATCCAATTGAGCTAAGACAGAAGTGAATTAATCGAACTCATTGAATCTAGCCAATCGAACAAGTCGAGACAAAAATAATCAAAATAACAAATGTTTTCAAATTATCATACCATGTATTTGTTACACTTTTCACGAGGTAGTTCTAGTCTTAATATGGTGACGTGTTGCACTTTCTCTACATTTATGCATTTTTTTAATTGTATTAATTTGTTTAGTGTTGCGGATGAAGTGCCAAAATAAGCTGCACATCCAAATATTTTTTAATTGTATTAATTAATTCTTGTGATTTAAAGGTAAATCACAATGTATTATCCATGGTGCAAATATCTAAGGTAAAACTCTCGACGTGAGGGTGTAGATGGCTAGATGCTAAGAATAACTCAATCTACTAATGCAAAAAGTTGAATCGAGAGGTGGTCATCTGGTACACTCTCAGCCGACTTTCCACGTAAGAGTCTTAAACCCCTTACTAATTTTTTTTTTTATATATTTTAAAGTTAGAAGTTTTTTTAATTTATTTACCTAAATTTTAGGATATTTTAAAGATATTTTAGCCTTATTTATATTAGAAATTAACAAAATAAAAGTGGATAGGGGGAGGCGTGAGTAGGGTCCCACGGAAGTTAGAGGGTCTTAATCTCCTCCGTCCTTTACAACGTTGACAGAATTACGTCACCAAGCTTTTAACCGTTCGATGTAGATGGATGTGGGAAGGCATCCACCTGATGCACAAAAGCCAAAAAGAGTCTCATCAACCTATTTTCAGGCTTATCTTTCTTATTTCTCCGCGTTGACTTAGCCGAGCCGTTTGGGTGTTATCTCAAACCATCCTAGGCATAATCGGTGGGCTTTATCTGCATGTACGCTTCAATCCCAACTCCAATTCCAATCCAATCGATCAAATTGGCATTCGAAATCGTAATTGGTTCAGCACCTTTTCTTCTTTGGAAACCAAATTGATAGATTCGATTGGAAAGGGAGTCGGATGTATTTTGTGAAGAAAGTAATTGTGTATATCAGTAAAAGAAAGCTAGGAAGGGAATTCATATCTTTATTGATCAACATAAAAGAGCTCTTATAGAGTTGTACACAAACTGAAATAGCTAAAAAATAGGCTAACAACTACCACGTTAACTGACCACTAAAAAAAAATGCAACTTCTAGCTAAAGACCAGGACACTAATTGACTCAGTTTAAACTACTTTTATTTGAATAAATCAAACAAATATCTAACAACCACTCCCTTAAACTGAATGCTTTAAGTTTAATTGTAATAGTTACAAACACCAAGCAACTTCTTGAGTTTCTGGAATGTGCATAACTTCAAGGGCTTTGTCATTATATCGGCAATTTGATTCTCACTCTTACAGTAGAGAACTTCAATGACTTCATCTTTTGTGAGATCCCTTAAGAAGTGAAACCTGACATCTATGTGTTTGCTCCTGCCATGAAACACGGGATTTTTGGAGAGTTTAATCGTTGATGTGTTGTCACAATAAATTGCAGTTGGTCCTCTTTGCTTGAACTGCAGCTCCTCAAGTATCTTTCTGAACCATATAGCTTGACAGGCACAAGCTGTAGCAGCTACAAATTCTGCCTCAGTAGTTGATAAAGTGACAATAGATTGTTTTTTAGAAGACCAAGCAACAGCTCCAGAACCTAATATGAACACATAGCCCGAAGTACTTTTTCTGTCATCTTTGTCTCGGGCATAATCACTATCAGTAAAACCCAACAAATCTGATTTGTTTCCTCTCTTGTAAAACACTCCGCAATCAATTGTTCCCTGCATGTAACGAAGAATTTGTTTGGCAGCTGCAAGATGAATCTCCTTTGGGCATTCCATATACCTACTAACAAGGTTGACAAAATACATTATATCAGGTCTAGTAGTAGTCAAATACATCAGACTTCCCACGATTTGTTTGAACACTCTGTTGTCCACTTTCCGCCCTTCTTCTGGATATTTCACAAGTTGAAGACCAACTTCAGTTGGAGTTTCGGCAAGATTACCGTTCTTCATTCTAAACTTGTCAAGGATTTCTCGAGCATACTTTCTTTGAGTAATAAAAATACCAGTAGCAGATTGCACCACTTCAATCCCAAGAAAATAGTGCACCACTTCAATCCCAAGACATATCAAATTCAAGCATCATGGATTGCTTAAATTTTTCAAACATAGCAGCATCATTTCCAGTATAAATCAAGTCATTTACATATAAAGACACAACAAGAATCTTTTCTCCTTCAACTTTAACAAACAGAGTATGCTCATATGGGCATTTAGAAAAACCTTCCTTCAAAAAATAGGCTTCAATGTAACTATACCAAGCTCGTGGGGCTTGTTTAAGTCCGTATAAAGCCTTTTTTAGCTGATACACTTTAAATTCATTTCCAGCTTTAACATAACCAGGAGGTTGTTCGACAAATACCTGTTCTTTCAAGTCTCCGTGCAAGAAGGCCGACTTGACATCCAACTGGAAAATGGGCCACAAATTTTGTGCTGCCAATGCAATCAATAATCTAATTGTATCATGTCTTGCTACTGGAGTGAACACTTCTTCATAATCTACACCGAATTCTTGCTTGTAACCTTTTTCCACCAAGCGAGCTTTATACTTGTCTACCTCACCATTTTCTTTCAACTTGGTCTTAAAAATCCACTTCACATCGATTGTTTTCTGACCTTTCGAAAGCTCAGTCAGCTTCCATGTGTTATTTCTTTCAATAGCTGCAAGTTCTTCATCTATAGCTTTTCTCCATTTTGATTGCTTTCCTGCTTCTTCAAAGGTTACATGATCACAATCTGCAAAAAGAGCAAAATTAACATATGGATCCTCAGATTGACCAATTCTTGTTACTTCATAATCATCCATCCATATTGGTCTTTTTCTG
>QAOC01050163.1:103475-137271 GCA_003255005.1 Begonia fuchsioides | reverse complement strand
AAGGTATATCAATCTCCTTTGTTTGTTATGAATCTAATATAGCTCATATTATTTATAACACATGGCAGATTGATTCTGGTTCTACAATCCATATTTCAAATACCTTGCAGGGTATGCGAAACCTACGGAAACCAGTGGGAAGTGAGCAAAGCATTTATTCAGGAAGCAAGATGCGTTCACATGTTGAAGCTGTTGGAACATGCAGTTTAGTTCTCAACAGTGGTTTCATTTTGAATTTAGAAAAGACTTTCTATGTTTCTAGTTTTTCTAAGAACTTAATTTCAGTTTCCAGACTTGTACCTTTGAGATTTTCCTTTACTTTTTCAGATATGAACTTTAGTTTATTTCATAAATCTGATCTTGTTGGAAATGGTACAATGTCTGACGGTCTTTTCTCAATTGATATACAAAATGATACCGTTAATAATGTTATGCATATTCACACTGGTAGTAAAAGATGTGTTATAGATGAGAATTCTTCTATATTATGGCACCGGAGATTAGGTCATATCTCCATACAAAGAATTAAAAGATTAGTAAATGATAAAGTACTTAGTGCTTTAGACTTTGCTGATTTTGATACATGTTTAGACTGCATAAAGGGAAAGCAGACTAATGTATCTAAGAAAGGTGCTAAGAGGAGTTCTGAGCTATTAGAAATCATACATTCAGATATTTGTAATCCGATTATGGATTCAAACTGACCGAGATACTTTATTATCTTTATTGATGATTACTCACGATATATGTATCTCCACTTGCTTCAAAATAAACATGAAGCATTAGATGCCTTTAAAGTTTTCAAGGCAAA
Source organism: Begonia fuchsioides (assembly GCA_003255005.1). Taxonomy (NCBI): domain Eukaryota; kingdom Viridiplantae; phylum Streptophyta; class Magnoliopsida; order Cucurbitales; family Begoniaceae; genus Begonia; species Begonia fuchsioides. The sequence goes on along the minus strand of QAOC01050163.1, from coordinate 136,460 downwards.
AGTAGAGAAATAATGCGGTAAGCAAATTAAGATTGTGAGAACTGATAGAGGTGGAGAGTATTACGGTAGATACACTGAGGATGGACAAGCACCAGGTCCATTTGCTAGATTTCTTCAAGAGCACGGTATTGTTGCTCAATACACTATGCATGGTTCTCCGGATCAAAATGGTGTGGCTGAAAGAAGAAATTGAATATTATTGGATATGGTGAGGAGTATGCATAGCAACTCTAAACTTACTGATTTCTTGTGGCCTGATGCACTCAAGACAGCAGTATATTTATTAAACCGGGTTCCGACGAATGTTGTCGAAAAGATGCCATTTGAGTTATTGAAAGGTTGGAAACCAAGTTTAAGGCATATACGCATTTGGGGATGCCCGTCTGAGATTAGGGTTTATAACCCACAAGAAAAGAAACTAGATCCAAGGACTCTTAGTGGCTATTTTATTGGATATGCCGAAAGGTCTAAAGGATATAGATTCTATTGTCTATCTCATAACACTAGGATTGTGGAATCAAGAAATGCTAAATTTCTTGAGAATGACTTGATTAGTGAGAGTGATAGATTTCAAGAGTTTTCTCATGAAAGAGATCACATTGATGTTCAACCCTGTGTTTCAAGTGATAGATTGATTGNGATTGTTGTACATAACATTCCTACAGCTGAAATGAATGTTAGACAATCAACTAATGATATTCCACATATTGCTGATAATAATCAACTTTTCGAGGAAACTCCTATGGTTGTTGATCGACTTGTTGAACAACAAATTTCTCGAGAAAATGTCGGTACGACACTAAGGAGATCTACTAGAGAGAGAAAATCAGCTATTCCTAGTGATTATGTAACATATCTATAGGAGTCAGATTACAATATTGGAGCCGAAAATGATCCTGAAATGTTTTCACAAGCCATAAGTAGTTGTGAATCAACTTCGTGGTATGATGCCATGAAAGAGGAAATGAATTCTATGAATTCAAACGAAGTCTGGGATCTTGTCAAGTTACCTGATGGTGCAAAAGCCATTGGATGTAAATGAGTCTTTAAAACTAAGAAAGACTCATTGGGTAACATTGAAAGATATAAAACAAGACTCGTTGCTAAAGGATTCACACAAAAGGAGGGAATCGATTACAAGGAGACATTTTCTCCGGTATCTAAGAAAGATTCTCTTCGCATTATTATAGCTCTAGTTGCACATTTTGATTTTGAGTTGCAGCAAATGGATGTGAAAACGGCTTTTCTCAATGGAGAACTAGAAGAAGAAGTTTACATGAAACAACCTGAAGGATTCTTCTCTAGTGAAGGTGAGCACTTGGTATGCAAGCTTAAGAAATCTATATATGGATTGAAACAAGCTTCTCGTCAATGGTATTTAAAGTTTCATAATGTTATCTCTACATTTGGATTCGTAGAAAATATTATGGATCAATGTATATACCAGAAGGTTAGTGGGAGCAAAATTTGTTTCTTAGTCCTATATGTGGATGATATTTCACTTGCATCAAATGATAAAGGTTTATTGCATAAGGTGAAACAGTTTCTCTCTAAAAGTTTTGATATGAAAGACATGGGTGATGCTTCCTATGTCATTGGTATTAAGATTCATCGAGACAGATCTCGAGGTTGTTTGGGACTGTCTCAAGAAGCTTATATCAATAAAGTTTTAGAGAGATATCGGATGAAAGATTGTTCACCTAGTGTAGCTCCTATTGTGAAGGGTGACAGGTTTCATGAAAACCAATGCCCGAAGAACGATTTTGAGAGAGACCAGATGAAGAACATTCCATATGCTTCAGTTGTTGGGAGCCTGATGTATGCTCAGGTCTGTACTAGACCTGACATTGCATTTGTTGTTGGGATGTTAGGACGATATCAGAGTAATCCTGGTAAAGACCACTGGACTGCTGCAAAGAAAGTGCTTCGGTACCTTCAAGGAACCAAAGACTACATGCTTACTTATAGACGGACTGATAGCTTGGATGTGATTGGCTACTCCGATTCGGACTTTGCTGGTTGTGTTGATTCTCTAAAATCAACATCAGGATACATTTTTATGTTTGCCAGTGGAGCTGTTTCTTGGAGGAGTGCAAAACAGGGCTTGACTGCCACATCCACTATGGAGGCCGAGTTTGTATCATGTTTTGAGGCTACTTCACATGGTGTATGGCTGAAGAGTTTTATTTCAGGGCTCAGAATCGTGGATTCTATTCATAGGCCACTGAAGATATATTGCGACAATTTAGCTGCAGTCTTTATGGCTAAGAACAACAAAAGTGGTAGTCGAAATAAGCATATCGGCATTAAGTACTTAGCCATAAGAGAACGTGTTAAGGATGCCACAGTGGTCATCGAACACATTAGCACTGAATTGATGGTCGCCGATCCTTTAACTAAAGGCATGCCACCGTTGAAATTTAAGGATCATGTACTTAATATGGGACTTAGTTCTTCTATGTAAGTTTTCGTTATTGGAACGAATAATTGTAACTCTTCTAATGATATTTCTCATATTTATATATTATTGTGTACACATTCAGCTTGAGAAATATACTAAGGCATTAGATCCTGAATAAACATAGGGTTTATTCATAAAGTTTATGGGTAATAAAGAAGAAGTATAATGCATTGTGATACATATTCGATCATTCTCAAAATTATTTCAAGAGAATTCGTTGATATGATTCATGTGTTATTTTTCTTATTAAAGTAAGACCAAGTGGGAGAATGTTAGCAATTTATTAAATAGTGCACATTTGTTGTGCACATTCATTTAATTAATTGGTGCATTATTTCTTGATTAATATTTGCACCCCTTGGAATTCAAATTGCCAACCCAATTATGGTCTTGTACATGAAAGGTTTCTAAAATCATCAATTAAATTATGTACATTAAGATGACATTTAGTTTGTTCATGAATGGACATAAAGTTACCCATTATTATGCACATCTTCATATTCATAGTCTCTTGATGGAAGGGCCTATAAATAGGAAGTGAATTTGTTGTTTGAGGATCATTCTATTTCTTACTATCTCATAGAGAAATACACCATCATTGAGAGATAGATAAGGATTAGTAGAGATCTTCAAGAGAGAAAGCAGCAATCTCGGTTTAATCATCAATGGCCGGAGGTAACTCGATTCTTTTCCGCACTTGATCTAAATGCTTTATTTTGTTCTTTAGTAAGCATGTTAGATCGATTTCATAATTGAATCTAACAAAATCTTGAACCCAACTATATATAAACTCTAAGAGAACCATTAACTCGAACATAAGTTTGTTGACATTCTCAGTCAACACACAAGAATTATCCTAGTACTCAGATATTCTACTCAACATATATATTACAAAACCAAAGGACTTAAAACTTAAAATTATTTATGATACTTTCTTGGAACAAATTATTCACATCTCGAATGTAATGTCAAATTAACATTATCAACAACAGGGACCAACGTGTCTACCACTATTCTCAAAATGAAAGCATAAGATTCGAAGCATGATGTAGCTAAAATTAAATTCGTTACACAAATGTCAAGATCCAAAGCAGATCTATCATCAAATTTACCTTCTAAAGAAGAAGCAACGTCTACACGGCATGCAATCTGGCGCCTACGCGTTTGTCGGTTAAGCGGATCAATTCAAAACGTTTGAATTAGGCAAATCAAGTGCGGTTACTTTCGTCGTTGAAAAAATGACACACACGACCTCATCTACACGACACTTGTTTCCCCCCTCATCTAACCATTTGACATGAAAAACGAGTACTGATGCTTCCAAATTGTTAGAATTTGCAAGAGCTATCCATTTGTGAAAATTCTTGAAATTAAAAAAACACATCGCTTAAATCTAATTTTGATGGGCCGAGGTCCGCGTGTGGACAGGGCCTATATGTGTGGAGTTAAAGAGAGAATGGGGCAGTTCTCCTCAAAGGTTCTATTTGTCAATTTTAAACGTTAGGGTTTAATTTACTTGGCTTACCATAGATTAGATTGCATATAATTCTATTATTTTTCAGTAACACGTTATACTTTTAATTGTATCAATTGAGACCTCAAAGTATGAGTGTTTTTCAATAAAAACCTTGAACTTCTAATTTATCAATTGATACGGCAAAGCTTAGAGTGTTATCAGAAAAAAACCTCATGTTAGTTGTAAAATTAACTAAGCTTATTTTTATAATTTAATTTTAAATTAAAGATTTTATTGCGAGACTATCTGGCAACTGCTTATAAGAAAACGACTTCGCTTAAAAGAAAGTTGAGATGTTTTGGAATTGTGAGTAACGGCTATTGAACTAAATGACCCTTAACTAGTAGTCGATTACATAAGTAATGCGTCGACGTAGAACATGCTGCAACATTTTCATTTAAATTTAATGACCAAGAAGAAGGGTGTTTGGCCGTTTTAAAACAAAGCTCGCTGGGATGGAATATAAATGATTGAACCCGTAGTCGGTTCGATTTGGGTCATTAAATTTGAACCGAACCCAAGAGAACTTAGGGTTTCAATTCATTTTTTTATGCAGTGTCAACTCTCCTCTGTTTGATTGCGGTTCGGTACCAGTTTTGGGCTCGATTTTGTTTTCAATTTGAGTCCGTTCGGTCTCAACCTCGGAGCCTATATTTTTGTCAGGCCCAGCTTAAGAAGTTCCACAAGCTATAAAGGGCCATTCCTCTGTAAGCGCCTCACTTTATAATTTCAGCCAATTTGGCGCCTCTTTTCCTCCTCCCTCCATGGCTCCCAAATCGGACAGCGCCGAAGGTATCCTAACCCTATCCTACAGAAGATTTTTAGCGGATCACGTTTGCTCTAACCTTGATTGTTTTTCATTTTCTGTTTCTAACTGTTCGTCTTTTCTCCTGTTTTTCCTTCCTCCTGCTCTTTCGCTTGATTGCCTGATGAAATTCGCAGCGATCGTGCTAAACTTCGTGAACGAGGTACACTTTTTCTTGTTTCTTCTGTTGTTTTCACTGTTGAAGCCTCGTTGATTCACTTATTTTGGTTATGGAATATAGAATTGACATCTTCCCTAATTTTACTTACTGAAGGGATCGCTTCGTCTATTTTTATGCGTTTTACTTTAATCGAGCGAATTTTATTGTTAGAGCACTCTCCTTTATTACCTTGTTCATGGATGAGAAAATTGGTCTCTAAATTACCGAACGTCTTTCAATATACGACACAATTGGATTCACACTTCTCCCCTGGTGATTTGAGCTTCGCCGTGCTCTATTTGATGGAATACCAGCTAAAGTTGTTTCCATAATCATGCCCTTTTCTATATAATTATGTCCAGGCTTACTTTCAGGTTCCTATTTGAAGAGAGAAATATCTCGCTTTTCATCCACTTTCCTCATTTCTCTTGCAAGATATATTCCATCAACTTGAGCTCGAGACCGCAGATGATTAAGTCTGCTAGTGCGATTACAACTATATCACCACAGTCTATTTTTCAGATGAGTTTGAATTCGAATTTCAATGCTAACCATGTTTCTCTCTATTCAGCAAAATAAACCTCTCAACACTCAAAATGTGGCTGATGCCTTGCAAAAGTTCAATCTTAAAAAGGGAATTATACAGAAAGCCCTGGACAGTCTTGCTGATGGGGGAAAAATTTCGTTCAAAGAGTATGGAAAACAGAAAATATATATTGCCCGTCAAGACCAATTTGATATCCCGAACAGTGAAGAGCTTTGTCTGATGAAGGAAGAAAATGCCAAACTGCAGCAGCAACTCGAAGAGTTAAAGAAAACAATTTCTCAGGTTGAGGGAGGTATTCTCTAAGCATTCTGACTTTTCCATTTCATATTAATTATCGTATAACTTAAAACTCAGCATTGAAATTAATTTTGCTTAATTATGTTGCAGAAATAAAAAATCTGCAGTCGAATTTAACACTGAAACAGATAAATGACAGAAAAAACAAGCTAAAAGAGGAGGTAATCAATGGTTTGAGGTAATATCTAGTTGTCTCAGCGATGCACTTTCTTGAATATATGAAAAACGCATTGGATCCTGTATCAGGTTTATGAAATGGAAATCAAACTTGATAAACTGCGTGGAGGGGTTGTCTTAGTGAGGCCAGAGGATCGCAAGATAGTCGAGGACATATACTCGGAGAAATTAAGTCAGTGGAGAAAACGAAAAAGAACGTTCAGAGACCTGTGGGGCTCCATAACTGAAAACTCGCCGAGAGATCTGAAAGAATTTAAGGTTTTTCTTTCGCGGCTAAGTTGCAATTTGCAAGCATAGATATAGTTCTGCCAAAATGGGTTTTAAATAGAATATATCGTGTTGCAGGAAGAACTTGGGTTTGAATATGATGAAGACGTAAGCGTCGATCTACAAGCATTCAGCAGCCTGCTGGAATCAGGTACTAAGCGGAAAAGAGGCCCAATGACCTCATGATTGCCGCCAATGCCTCAACTCTGATTTCTAAGGTATTGGAACTCCTCTGTTCTACTATCCCCTCTTCCTGCTTCTTTAGATTGAAAAATTGTAGCGACCCTCTGCATGAGTTGGAACAACTGCTGTTTCGTTGATCTCATGTTTCATCTTCACTCTCATCAAATTTCTCTTTCCATTTATCAGTTTGTTCCTCATCTTTGTTTCATCTCCACTCTTTGCTTCATCTTCAGAATCCGAGCCTGAATTCGACGCCCCTGAACCTTCGTTTGGATTGACTTCACTAAATGTAAATTCATCACCCCGAGGATGATCATCATCATCTTTTTCCATCACTAATCCTTTGTCTGTCAACTTTTCTGAGAAATCATCACTTCCATCCAGTGGAGAGCATTGCTTGTTTTCGTCTTCATGTCCGTTGGTTGATTTTGTCGGCAACAATTCCCCTGATAGATCTTCTGAATGTTGGTCGAGTTGCAGTGAAATGCTATTCTCAAATGCAGTTTCTTTCAAAATCTTCATTCTCGTTCCCAAGTTTTGCTGCTTCGTTGACAGCTTTTGAACCATCTGCAGAATCAATAAAACAATTTTGATCTTTACATACAATAAAGACATTCGATTAAATTCTCCCATCTGCCACTGAACAAAAATCCTTAATTGCACTCAAGGTTTCTCCAGTCATTTAGGAAATTTATCAATTCGTACTTCAATTACCATTGGGTTTACGCCGCAATTATTCTTCATCTCATCCTGATTGTCAGTAAATTCCTTGCCAAAATGAGAGGCAAAGATTCTTCGGATTTGCACAAGTTCTGGAAAATCTCCACATCTAAAAGATGCAAACAAGAGACCTGATATGGCCTCTTTAAGCTCATCAGGGCATTCTCTGCATCGACATACGGAGAAAATAAGTCTTAGAAATCAACATAAACCAAACAAAAACATGTGATTCAAAATCAAACTATGCTGAGAGAGAGAAATAGTCACCTTTGTCTTTCAAGGAGATTACTTCTTTCGATTAGGAGATTGCAATAGCCCTCAATCATGACGTAGACGTCAAATAGGTTCTGCTCCTTGGTCGCTAGCCCAACCTGCCAAGCACCCAACCAAAATCTGGTTAAGAACGCCTAATCTCCCAAAAGTTGATGCGTTGAAAATAATAGAAAGACGAGAGCACGCACGCGAAGGAGCGCTCTTTCGTGGTGGCCGAGATGAAGCAGCTGAAGTACGTCGGAACGAGCATGCAAGTTTCGAACATGGCAGCGGTTCCTAAGAAACGAGAGACGAGAAAGGGAGAGATTGAGAAGAGCTTTGAGCTTGGAGGAGTAGAAGAAGCGTCTTCTCCCCAGCAAAGCATCAATCTTCCTCCCCATATTGGAGACGAGAGAGAGAGAGAGAGAGTACGTGAGAAGTGGGAAAGACAAGACCAAGGTGGCTATATAACAAACGTAATTCTACGTGGGCGAGGTTGTTTGACCAACCTGTCGGGAAAAACCTTCTACATTGAACGGAACGAATGGAAGGAGTTGGGCCCGAGACTTGGTCCCACTATGGTGTAATGGTTAATAAACTAAGAAAATGAAAAACAGCCGTCACGTCACGCGAGCGCGTAATTTAGCGTAGTCACCTGTCAAGTCAATGAATCAATTCATCTTCCACACTTTTCAAGTATCCTTTTGGGTCGGGGAGGATGTTTTACTTGTGATTCTGTCAATTGTCCTTAAATTATTGCACCAGCCATCAATCTTTGAAGTTTCAAACCCAATGTACGATGATATTTTTTATTCTTGACCAAGCAAATATTTAAATCTAAGACATTACCATTTGCTAGCTAATACGCGAAAACTTGTCTTATATACGTGATTAATTAATGTTGCTTTGACTCATTTTTCTAGTTTGATTGCGAATTAAGCAAAGATAAAGAAAAAAGACAAAAGCGGAGTGATATGTGCAGTGTCTGAGAAAAAGGAAGTTAAAACCCAATAAATTGTTTCCCAAGAAAAAAGAATTTTAACAAAAAAACACTTCTAGAGGCTTTACTTGCGACACAATTGACATTGGACTAGTTAACTAAGTCAATATGTCGGCCAACCAAATTGGAAATGATGTTCATTTACAATTGACCAAGTTATTTGGTGAAATACTTTTGCACGAAAGCAAACCCAGACGAGAAACAAGCACCGTACATACGTGCAATAGTTCTTGGAAAGTTGCCCGCTAACACGTACCACAATCACCCCGTGACAATATTTTCTTATGCTCTGACCAAATTATTCAATACCACTAGTGTAGTCATCCTTTCTATCACACAGCTTAAAGGATTCAGGTTCCGGCATAAGACCCCAAGAGTTTATAAATCATTCTTTGGGGCAGTATTGAATATGATAAACATTGTGTTAATTATTATTTGGATCATAATTCAAACTCATTAATTATCAAAAGAAATAACATTGATCAAACCAATACCAACCAACATCCTTAGAATAAAAATGCCCTACACCTCCTCGTGCAAATCAAAAAATAAAACGAGAAAAATGAGCTTTTCAACATAGATGACACGTGCTCTGACCAATCTCGCACACAACTCATTCCCCAGAGCTCGATCCACCAAAAGACAAGCAAATACCATCTAGGCTAGCTTGAAAGAACAATGGAGGCTTTCACCAATAATTTGTCCAGGCTAAACTATCATTTATCCATATCAACCAGCATCTTTATTACTATACCATTTTAAAGTTCTCATTTCGTAAGAGATTATAAATAATAAAAAATAAATAAAAACTTGCGTCAACACATATTACAAAGTGACATTAACAAGATAAAATACAAAGGAACGCCTGGCCTTGAAGCCGTCATTAATGGTACTCTCCCATTTCATTCTAATGACATAAATGTATAATGTCTGAAAGTACCGAACTGAAAACCCAAGTTGGCGATACACGACACACTAAAAAACTAGCAAACAATCTAATAAAACCAGTCATGATATCTTTCTTATGAGACTTCAATGCTTCTAATTTCTAGTAAGAGATCGACCTAATGCTTTAGCAAGTATACTAAAAAATGAGCTGAAGAAAATAGGTATTTGAAGCAACCAAACGAGTGCATATATGCAGTTGGTTACGCTAAACAAGACACTTTTAAAATGTACATTGACAACTCTGACATTACCAAAACAATGTAAGGAGTGTAACAGTTTATATATATACATATAGAAGAGATAACACAATAAAAGCGAAAACATGAATTAAACTTGGAAAAACATGCATTTCAAAAAAAAGGATCAAACTACATAGCTACTCCACAAGATTGGATTATCAAGCTCTAGATCTCCCTCTTCATAAGTAGGGGAGTTCAAGTTGAAACAAAGAAAAAAACAAAAGCAGTTATTTTGATATTTTACATTTGTCTCGGTTCAACATTTTGAGAACCGAACGTATCAGTTTTGTTTTCTGGTAACAGCCCACAACACTATTTTCTAATTGATGCAATGCGTCAACCAGTGAACCAACCTTGGACCAGACATACTTTACTACCCTCATACCGAAGATCATAATTTTCCCTATATTGAGTCTCTCTCATTTTATTCATTGACCATTCTCTTATATCCATATATTTCAAGTTTTTATTGGATTTTTCCCTATTTTAAATGAAACCAATTACTTTCAGGAAATTCACAAGAGCTACCAGAAGCTTTCACACCGGTTAAGATGTTGAAAAACAGAGACTGGTGAATCCAAAATGATTTCAATGTGTTCAAGCTTTTCAATGTTGTCAACAAAATGATTTCGAATGGATCATAGAGGGGCTATACTAGTATTAACTAATGATTTTGAACCATTGCATTTTGTTTGAATATCTGTTCCTGAATCTTTTATTGCCGATTAGTATTTTCTCAATCTTATTATTCGGCTGATAGCCCATTGATTGAGACAGTTCTAATCGGTTTTTTTCCCAAGAAGGTTCAATCTGTCATACAAATAAACCCTAAACCCTACAAGGATACTCAAGGGGACTGTCATAGCTTAAGCACCCTGACAGAAGACGTATTCTGCCTAAAAACAAAATACCCTTGACAGAAGACGTATTTTGCCTAACATAAAATGGGGCTTTTGACAACAGCAAGTCATTTCTAGGTCATGACTCTCAGTTGATAGACAATGTTAAAAAACAACCTACTCAAACATCAGAATATGTAAGGAACAACATAGGAATATGGAATACTTACATAGGTAGAAAAATGATAGGAATTTTTTCCCTAAAAGGAGAGAAGTGTCACAGTCATCCTTTCCTAATGACTAAAAAAAATAATTCAAGATGGAAAGGTTGTAACTTAATAATTACTTACTTGATCATTATATCAAGACTTCACAGCAGTCAACCTCCACAGAAAGTCCGCCCATTTTACTATACCATGGATCATATATGATGCAACTTCATCTGGATATAGCTTATAACATATATAAGAAAAAGAAACAGAAAACACTGATGCAAAGCAGACGTTGCAATAATAGATTCAAGAAAATACCAGCAAGACAATCTAACAATTGAAAGCAACTATAGCTATCGTATGAGAGGTGGAAAAAAATTGGGGCAAAAAAGAACAAGGTAGAAGACGTACTTTTAATAGTACTTGAAACTAAAAATGTTCAAAAGCAAGCGAAACATACCTTCCTAGACCAAATCCAATAAACAATTCATAAAACAACATTTGACAGAACATGTAACCAGTCTGTATAAAATCACCAAAGAATTTATAAGATCCAGTTTTCTGCCGAGTGTAGTAGCACAAATTCTATGGATGAAAGTAAAACTATTTGGAACCAAAAAAAACAAATTCAAAAGATCCTACCAAGTTGTATCAGACGAAGTAGACATAATGTTATAGATCTAAAGTCAACACTGTCTTAATTTTCTCCCAATATACAAATCAAAATACCTTCTCCGGGTGCCTTTAGGTCATCTAAACCCTGGAGGATTCCCTCAAAGCAGTAGAAGACATCCTGAAGAAAAAACTGTGTCAGAATCTTGAGAACCTGAAAATTAAAATATTGTGTTTCGAGAGAGAACAAAGACTAATTCAGGATGCAAGGAAAATCTTCAAGCCTCCAAATGTAATATCACCACAAAAAAGCTCACAAAGTTATGTAAGTAGATAAATAGAAAACAACCATTCCATATTAAGAACAGCTCACAAATGTTTTTACCAAATGAGGAGAATTCATATATTTTTCTCACTACTTTTTGGCCAAGCTAAACTCCAGCTTTAAAGGTATTAGAACAATGACAAGAAAAGAGAATAGAGAAAATTATTTCTTCCATGACCATAAACAATAATGTTTACAAGGGGAAAGAAATGTCTTCGACAAGTTGTCTTACAATAGAAACAGTACATTCCACTGTTAGAACCCGCCAGTTAAGAGAAGTCCTTAACAAATCTGACCCTTTGGAACTGAACTCTGCCACAACTGTGCCTAATGTTCTTAGGCCATGACAAATAAGGGCAATGACCAATGATTAGGTACAGAATTAAATCACAATTGAACAGCAAATTTGGTGTTAGAAAAGCAGCCACATAGGTCACTTTCCCGTGATGAAAGGATGGTTTAATGCCTGTGACACTGTCATTCTCTTGTCAGGATCCAGAACAAAAATTTTGTCCAAAATATCTTTGAAGTTGTTTATCATCTTTGGGTCTTCACCAGGATATCCTGTTATAATTGATCCAATGTCTTTTGGCTTGATATTGACAATTATCCGCTTTATTGCCTGAATATTCAGAAACATGAAGTTAAATGACATTAGACAACAGGCCAAATGTAGATAGTAACATTGAAATTAAATTATCTAACGGGCACCAAGTTAGAAAAATGGCACATTGTTAGGAAATAAATATAAGGGTATTTTAGTAATTATATAATATAGAGAAGTTAATAAAAGTGAAAGGAAGTTAGTGAATTATGTGAGTGTAAGTATCATAGGATGATTTAGAGTAGAATTATGAGGAAAATGTAATAGGAAAATCTAGTCTGAATCGGCCCGAAAGAGAATTTCTTAGAGTCTCGAAGTTTCAAAGCATTGTAATGTTCAATATTGTGTTATGTATTTCTATGTTTAATTTAAATTGAATTTATTATGTTTATTATTCGTATCAAATTTGATTTCATACTGGAAAGCATGACAACGATCTTAGCAAGGGTGGGGAAAAATCTCGTATTCGGGCAACAAGCATCGGAGGAGTTGAATTTCATGGAGATGGAATGAAGTGTTGTTCTATACAAGAACATAAAAAAATGAGGAATATTTTCTGAAGGATCAACAAAGAAGATTTTGTGGCCACAACCTCCAACAAGAAAAAACAACAAACGAGGAAATGGAGTGTGTAAAAAACAAACATTTTGCAGAAGTATGATGCTGAAATTATCAGCAGATTAAACGAGTTTCACAAGTGTTGAATGTCCAAGTGGGTCAATTTTCCATGACGACGCCAAACTATGACAAATCTGTTTGAGGCCGTGAGATTTTGACTTAGGATTTTAGAATACCCATGAAATCAAATGGTGAAGAATGTATGCGGATTGCTAGGGAAAAGTTCCACCTATTTACATGAAAACTCGAGAACCAACTCAAAACTCAAGGAGTTGAAAGAATTTACTCTGGCCACCACCAATTGGAACTATGTGGTATCTTCACACTTGACTTACTCTGAGACCCACCCAATGTCTAGAACGGGGTTCGCAGAGCTGAGATCTTCCATCAAAGCTTGGTCCCAAACATCAAAACTCCCTATATCGTGAGAGGCAATGTTGAAGCAGATGACCTTCTTCTTCTTGTTGTAGGGTTTGCGTGGGTGTGCATGGAGGCTAGAAAAAAGGGTAACAGAGGTGAGAAAAAAGGGCCACGTGACAGTAAAGTTCGGGTGGGCAGAGAGGAGGCAACAAAGAAAGGCTGCAACACAACAACAACGATGAAGGGCAGCATTTTGAATTTGGATGGTGACTCATTAATAAATATGGGCTAGGGTATTTGTCTATTTCAAATGGGTGATTTTGTAGGGTTGCTCTTTTGAACCTAGACTCCAATTATGGATGGAATAAGACCTGGACAATCAATTATGGATGAAATAAGACCTTCCTTTGCTTGTCATCTCCAACAAGAGAAGAGATAGAAGACTTCATTAGCGCGAGCATCAATTTTACGGGTTTTGAAACCTACTCACGACCTTGAGGACAATGTCAATTTCAAAAGGGGGAGTAATGTTAGGAAATAAATGTAAAGGTATATGAGTAATTATATAATATTTTTTTGGTTAGTAGATATTAATAGGAATTAAAGAAAGTTAAAGAAAGTTAGTGAATGTCATAGGATAAGATGGTTTAGAGTAGAATTAAGAGGAAAATCTACGCCGAGTGGCCAGGGGGAGATTTCTTAGGGTCTCAAAGTTCTTAGGTGTTCTAAGGTTCTATATTGTGTGATGTATTTTTATGTTAATTTCAATTGTATTTATTATGTTTATTATTTGTATCACACATATCATCATCAACACCCAACCTTTTTACTAACAGGATCCTCTTCTGTTGCATGGAAGTTTAAATCCTGGTCAAAATGTTGATCAGAGAATCCCCCCTGCAAAAACACAACTGTGACAATGAGAGCCAAAATACTAAATTCAAGAGACGCAATTTGTAAATAGCAAGTCTCAGCACAGAAAAGCTAACTAAACAATCTGGATGATAATAATTACTCACCCTTCGAAGCATCTTCTTTGGAAAAGGGCCTTTCAATTCCATGTGAAGACGCAACATGTCATTGTTTGATGGACCAGGAAAAAGAACTTTGCCTGTGTAAAGCTCATACAAACAACAACCTACAGACCAAATATCCATTGGATGATCGTATGGTAACCCCAAAACTGCAACAAATACACAACCAAAGAATCAGGCTTCAGGTAAACACTTAGGAAAATCTAAGAACTTACGGAACAGATTGTGACACCATACTATCCTCAAGATAATGAGAAATAGGAAGAGCTTACTTATTTCAGGAGCACGGTAAAAGCGGCTGACAAGATATGGTGTGATTTCATTTTTACCAGCAAACATGGCATTACCAAAATCACAAAGCTTCAGAACATTTTTTCCCTCATTGACCTGGGCACAACAGGGACCATGAAAGATATATCAACAAAGCCAACTAAAAACACAAAAGGAAAAACAAAAACAAGAAACCTACCAGCATGTTATCTGGCTTGATGTCACAATGAAGAACACCACAATTTTTTAGATGCTTTAATGCAATAAAAAGCTGTTTGGCATATGCTCTCACAGCTGTTAGCTTAAGACCAATGTTGCGGCCAAACTTCTTCAAAACCTCACGGAGATTCATATGAAGAGATTCAAAAACTAAACAAAGATGATTTCTGTACTTAAAACTCGAAAGAAAACGAACACAGTGACGCTTGTCATCTGGATCTGCACCTACTAACTTCTTCAGTATGACCAGCTCCTCCAAACCAGCCTTGTACCTGGACACCACAAGTGACAGCATGAAACGCTAGAAAATAAAAGGATATCCGTAGAAAAACTGCCCAGATGAGCACCAAGTCAGGAAGGGCATACATAGTTTCATTACTACGTAAAATTTTTATCGCCACTTCTTCTGGCTCACCATTACCCATCTTAAGATTCTTTGCTCGAACAACAGTTGAAAAGACACCTTTCCCGTGGGCAGCAGTGACTTCATATCTATTATCAAATACCTCCCCAAAACGGTAGCCTAAAAATGATAAGATATGTATATAAGCAAGAGAACATCGTATATATAAACAATAATTATACAAAATGAGAAATCATTGAAAATAGCATCAAAATACAGCATTGTCTTCAGCTATGAGTAGCGGATAAATAAAAATTCAACATTAATATTGACTGTCAATGACAAACACATCTCTTTTGGATCAGAGAATAATGTTGTTAAAAAACAAGAAACGAATCCGACACAAGAAGTTATACATATACTCATAAAAGGCTCCTCCCAAATGGTGATGTGGGAATATGATTAATAGTTCATCGAGGATAGAAGCGCTCACTGTAAGTTTCGAAAAATGATAAGGCAGAACTTACTATAATACCCATCTGCATCATCCCAATTATCATGAAGACCATTTCTTTCTATCTGTAAGCCATCTCCTTTTTCCTGATAATAATAGAAAATTGTATAATAAAACTTTCAAGAGTTTTTACTTCATACAGACTGTAAAAGGAAATATAATAAAATACAATATAATGAAATCCTTATAATATTTTAGTCTTTAAAACACCAACATGGAGGGCAAATTAAGATTTAGTTGACCACATTTGTGACAGAATCACTCGAATCAATCTTTCAACACTGCATACAGCAATCATGAAGACTTTTTAGGTTGAATAGAACGAGAACTAATGGACGGATTCTAAGCAGCACAGTCATTATGATACAATTACAATAGTATATATCCATTGGCATAACTTGGATGGCTGATACGGCTCCATTGTGTTTTACATAGACAATGAGGAGCTATAAATCGTAGTTATGGATTCATTGTCAATGGGGTCCAATATCTATGTGTTTAGTAAGTATGTTGTATGGTTATCAGAATGTGTTATTAATAGTTATGGGTGGTTGAGAATGATAGAGAAAGAAATAAGAATGAATGCTGTAGTGGGTTAGCAATTAGTGTTCTGAAGAGAAAAGATGATAGTGGAGAGAAGGGGCTCTCGAACTCCATAAGTGTAATGGTGTATTGTTTAATGAATGTGTTCTATTTTTAGAAGAATTTCCATGTGATTGGAAGAAACCAAAACAATGGCTTGCAAAGTTATTTGCTAATAAATATTTCATCACTCAACAAGTTCATAGTATGAGGGAGTCAAAGGATGATGAAAACGTAGTATATCATATAAAGCATGAGATAGACAGCATACCATTTTACGAATTGCAGTTGGTGTATCTCCAAATATGTCATCACATAATATTTCATCCGATCTCTCACTCTACACAAATTTGAAAAACAACATATTACATTATAAAGTACACCAGATTAGATAACAAAACAAATTCAATATTTTACGAAGATATTAAAAAGCCAACACAGCTTAAGTAAAGCACATGCATTAAAACAGATAATTTCAAAAGAAGCACAATGTAACAGCAGATACACGTGATATGTGGAATTAAGTAACAAGAAAAAAAAGACGTACCTTTGGAGTGCCCTCACCAAGTCCCCTGACCACAAAATTTCTTCCCGAAGTAGAAACTTCATTTTGTGAAGGCAATTTTTCCACAGCAAAAGATGAATCTGCAACATTGTCAACAATACCATCTACTATTTCCAATGCAGCTGAGACTGATGCTTCTTTACCTTCAGCAGATTCATTTTCTGGACACCAAACATAAATTCTACTTCATGAAAAACTGAACTATGGCGATTGTGAGGTCAAAAGTACAAGTCATAATAAACTTTAATGATAGACGGTTACATACACCTCAAACATTAACATGTGGATGCAGCACAAATGTAATAGAAAGCACCATATATCTAGTAACCACTGTAAAAAAGAAGGTTCACTTTTCTGCAAACATATAATTAGCATAAAATAGATTTGCGATGGCTAATTGGTTATAACCACAGCATTAAGTACGGCTGAATGAGAAACCCCATGCTTAGTTTGTCTCTCTTGAATCCAACACCAAGAATACAATATCTAAACATGAATGATGGAAAGAAGTGGGAAAGTATTCCAGATAAATATGATTTTGGACAAAAAAATTATTTCTTGGTGGGAAAGCTAATGAAGCATAAAAGATGGCATTCTAGCATAGAATCGAATGAGGTGGGATTTAGAAAAAGCATATCCACCCACGTAATCAGATATAGGGAGCGTGGTTAAAAAAAAACCTACAAAAATTATGCCTAGTCTGGTTTTAAAACACCCACTTAATGAGCTATTGAGAGAGGTTTCATAAAAAGGGCAGTAGTAAATTATAATATCTACTCAGGTTTTAAAACCAAGATGACATGAAAGATGAAGTTTGAGACAAATTTCCAAAGTCATAATGAAAATATCAGCATAATCTTTTTGATCAAGCAGTCTAAAAAGCAAACCATTCAAATTAAGTTCAACGCAGTGGGGCATATAAAAAACCATAAGTACCATTTTTCATTTCCTTTAAAACAGGCTGAGCTTGGCTTTCTAACTGCCGATTTTTGTATTTCTCAAGGATAGCCAACCTCTGTATTTTGCTCTCCTCGATTCTGTGGAGATCTTTCTCTTCTTGATCAACAATCTGTAGGTCTACCATGTCCTCATAGTCTTCCTCCCTGTCTTGATTGCTGCAACCAACAAATGGTGTATAAACACAAAATGAAAAGTTCATGTCCATGTGTGTACATGTATGTGTACTTGAGACAGAAAAGTCTTTTTCCACCAATCCTACACATAAAATTGATACAATAAAATATGTACCTTGTTACTTTTTTTTTGTCCCCTTCAAATGATTTTTTCTTATAACTAGTAAGAGTTTCTGAATCATCTTTCCTGATTTCATCCAGGTTGTATTCACTCCTATCATGTCGAGACGATCTAGATTCTTTGTGCCAATCTTGATTCTTATGGCTGGCTTTAAGATGTGCAAACTTCTCCCGGTCGCTTTCCTGGTACCTATCTATTTCTTTATTTCTACCCTCTTGCCTCCGCCTATCCCTATCCCTCTCCCCTTCCCATTCCCTTTCTCTACCCCTCATTCGATCTTGTTCCCTTCGCTTCTCCTTTTCTTTTTCTTGATCTCTGTCTCTATCTGTAAACCTTAACTTTTCAGTGCTCCACTTCCTTTCCTTTTCCTTGTTACTATCTCTATCTGATCCTCTGTCCCTACTTCTACCTCTTTCCTTCTCTCTCCCCCTATATTTATCTGCACCATATTCTCCATTTCTGACTGGGTATGCATCCCTCTTCCGGTCCCTACTTCCAGCTCGATCTCTCTCTCCGATGTCATGTTTACTTTGTTCCCTATCTCTGCTAATTTCTCGCTCTTTCTCCTCATTGTTATATCTACTCGATTCTCTGTCTTTGAGTCTAGTTTTGTCAATTAGCTTTTTCGAGTCTCTAGCAATATCTCTCTCCTCGCTCCTCCTCTCTTTTGTATCTCTTCCATATGACTTGTTGTTTTCTTTAACGACTAAAATCATCTGTTCATCCAACTTATTCTCGATTTTACTTTTATCATCATAAGGTGAGGTATCCAAACCACTATGTCGACTTCTCTTTGACCAAGCCTCATCTTCTCCAAGCCCTCGTGAACGAGATCTTCCCTTTGAAGAGCCATTTGATCCACTGGTCTGATGAACAGCATGGAGACGTTCCCTAAGACATGGAGAATGCACCAAAGTCTCATACCTGTCATCTGTGCTTTCAGATGACTTATCCTTGATGTGTTCTGATCTGCCTCCATCAACATCAGTTTTTTTCCCATCTCGGTAACTCCTCCATTTAATGTTTTCTTTACATGGAGAACTAACATTTTTATGCCGCCTATGGTTACTCTCGTGAGATTCGAGGCCCAACTCGCCATTCACAAGGTCTTCGGAACCAAACATAAATTTTGATTGTGATGGAGAATCAGACCCTTCCTTCCTGCGGACTCGAAACCCTGCCTGACTTTTAACACTGGCATGAATTCTTTTGTCATCCTTGTCCAATGTCAAATTGTGGAACAAGCCCTTGATACAGTTTTCATCTCTTGATGAAATTTGTTTCATAGGAATGCCCAGCTCTTTCACTGATATATTAGTATCCCCATCAGATAGAGCATCCCCGTAGCTGTGTACCTATAAATAACATATAGAAGAGATAAGAGCAGTAGCTTGCTACAAAGAACCCATGTGAAAATAGAATAAATTTAATGAAAAAAATTGTTAATCAGGTCTTACAAATTAAAGTAAGCACCATTCTTCACTGTGACGCCTAGAAAACTTCACTGGAATTTCATTCATGATCGTGCATTGAAAGCGGGAACACAGATATACATGAGACACTAACTCACATCCTCTAACAAGTTTCTTAACAAAAAAAAACAACAATACAGTTAAGGAAGAACGAAAAAGGGGAAGACCGTAAATACCTGCATGGTCATTGAGAAAAGATATTAATGATATCCATGAAAACTTCTTTGTTCAATTTAAGATATAAAAAACTCTATATTCGAACAAAAAGCAAATGAATACAATTTTGGAATCTCATTCAATGATTCTATGTTCAACGTCAATTTCTTAATAACCAAACATGAATAAAAAAGATTAAAGAGCAAAGAAACTAACGAGTTGGAGCGCACAAAAAAAAAAAAAACACACCAGATTTGGGCCGTCACGCCGACGATGCGTTTCTTCACCTTCATTCACAACTGCATCACAATTCCCAAGTATCGTCGCATTACCCTCTTTACAGTAGCACAAATCCTCCTCGGGAATTTCACCTTCCTCCAACTCGTCATCCAGCTGATTTCCATTCGAAGCAAGAGGAGGAATAGAATCAGAGACATCAAATTTATCATCATCGCGGTTATGTTTCTCGTCGTGCTTACTGCTTCTGTGACGATGGCGGTGGTGGCTACGATGGTGACGGTGTTTGTGGCGCTTCGAAGACTTCTCCGCATCGTCATCGGAAGCGGATCGCCGGTGCTTACGACGAGAATCATCGGAATCCGGAGCCATCAGAGTCGAACGAAAAATGTAGGGCTAGGGCTGGATTTCTTTCCCTTTCCCCCCTTTTCTAACCTGACAAGAGAGAGGGCGGGCTACGAGGGAGGCAGAGGCAATGATTCGATATTAACTGTAAACATAGTTGTTGCTCTTTTTTTATTTTATTTTAATAAATAATAAAAAAAAGTCGGTTCGGCCGGTTCATAAATCTAAAGCTGTCAACCGACTTCTACTGCTAAAGTTAAGAAAAGCAATTTAATCAAGAGTTTGAAACCAAACCTGCATTTTCAACTTTGCTTTGTTATGCTTGGAAATCACCAACTAACCAAACCAACCAAGCCAAGTTTAAAAAATTTTAGCTCGTTGAACATGTCAAACTTAACAATTTAAGTTTGTCGAGCCTAACAAGCTATTTCTATCAACTCAGGAGTCACAAGCCTAACGAGCCAAACGAGTCATAGCGTGCCGAGCCTAGAGACGACAATCGAGCCGGAAATTTTTTGGCTCATCGAGCCGAGCTGGCTCGAGTTTTTTTTCCAAAATTTTAGCTCGAGCCTATTCGAGCAGAGTCCGAGTTGAGCCTGTCAAGCCTGTCGAGCCGAGCCAAACGAGCCAAACATACGAAAAATGTTTTATTATCTGTAAAGAAAATTAGATATCATTGAATTAAATTGTATGAATTCTAAAAACTACAAGAGTAAAAAATTACATATAAAAAAATTATAAGTATAAAAAATTACATATAGAAAAATACAAGTGTAAAAATTACATAAAGTTACACTTTAGAAGTTAATAATTTTCGAATTCTAAATTTTTTAATTCATCTGTTAATTCATCATCTCGTTGTTGGTTTCTTGAAATTGCATCGCTCCAATCCTTCAAGAATATTAACGCCTCCACGAGATCCGGTGCAAGATTTCATCGTCGATTGTCGAACACTTGTCCACCTGCACTAAAAGCAGACTCGGAAGCTACAGCAGAAACAAGAGGAGTTAGTAAATCACGTGTCATTTTAGAAAGAATCGGATACACGACCGTGTTATTTTTTCACCAACTCAAAATATCGAATGCATCATCACGAGGAAGTTGATAACGAGTGTCTAAATAAATATCAAGTTCATTCTTATCGGAACCATAAGAATGAACATTGCTATCAATTTCTTCATCGATGACATTCATACTATTAATTGGTTGTGCAAAACGAGAACTACCACTAGAAGTAGACGCAGTATTAGACGAATAAAATGAACAAGAAATACTATATTTATGTTGGTAAGAAGTAAATAAATTAGAAAGATCATTTCTTAATGAAGTTACCGAAACTATCGACATTAGCCCTAAGTTACCAGAAATCGTATAAAACATCAATTTACAATATTTAAGTTTATATCTAGGATGCATAATGCAAGCAAATGAAAAAATGTTGGGTATATCAAGCCAATAATTTTATATCTCTCGAAAGTACCCGTTAAGTTCACAAATATAGGAAGAACAAAATGCGTAGTCGGGTAATAAATGTCAAAGATCTGATGAGTTCTTCAATCTTAAGAGTCTTGAGGTCTTTAGCCTCTTGTATTGCTGTAACCTTTGGTTGCCATGCTCTTGGAAGAACTAGAAAAATCTTTCTAACACACTCTTTATCCGAATATATCTTGCCTAGCACTTTCAAACCATTAATAACATTTGTGAAGCGTGTAAACATGGAACTAACCGTTTCATCACTATGCATAGAAAATAGTTCATACTCATGTACAAACATACTTAGTTTATTTTCTTTTACTTGGTTAGTTCCTTCAAGTAATCGCCAAATATCTCGAGCATTATCACAACCTTGTACTCTATTAAATTCATCATTATTTAGAGCACAGTACAATGTGTTCATAGCTTTGACATTTAAGTTTAATTTTCTTAGGTCATTATCGTCATATTCACTACTTGATTTTGGTATACTTGTGTCATTCTCAATTTTGATTGGCACATATGGACCATTTTCAATTATGTTCTAAACGCTGTAGTCCATTGCTTGAGTAAAAATTATCATCCTAGTTTTCCATTATACATAGTTGTTACCATAAAAAAGGGGGTCTAATGATTGATTGACCTTCAGTCTGTGACGTGTTCATGTTAAAAGTCATTGTATAGTAATTCAATACAAGTAGATAAATTACAAAAAATTCTTGTCCAACCTGCTCTGATACCAATTGTAGGATCGGTTTTAACCTAAGTTTTAGGGAATTAGGTTAATTGAAATTTTTCGTAAGTTAAATTCCTTAAGTACAAAAGCTATGAAAGTTGATTATCGATTCAATTGAGGCAAGCACAATCAACAAAGTAAAAAGTTGAGGGAGAGAGATTTTGACACCGATATGTTATCGCGGTTCGGCCAACAACTGTCTACGTCCGCGCTTCAATGTAGCTCCTTGAAGATCTTTCACTTGATTGAACTTTCGGGTATCAATCTAACCTTTACAACTTGACTATTCTTTCTTAGAGGCGTCACCCATTTTGACTCTTCTTTTTTAGAGGCGTCACCCCTTTACAAATTCGCTCAAGAGTATTGATACAAGTAATTGCGGTTTCTAAACCGACTCTCTCAATCACCAAATGAATGATCTAAAGTAGATACAAGAGATGAGAGAGTAAAAAAAATCAAGAATGATTTTGGCAGAGTTTTGGCGTGTTTTTCTCCCAAGAAAATCGGCTACTTCACTTGGGTTCTCTTCAACTATTTATAATTCTACAACAGCTCAGGCTCGGGCGGTCGACATATGTACGGGAGCGGTCGACCTCAATATAGCCGTTTAGACTCATCAAGAGATAGCCGTTGGAATTTTGTCTCTGTAGTTGTCCCTGAGAGGTCGACCTAATATTGAAGTGGTCGACATAAGTGTATTTGATTAGCCCTTGAAGGTATTGTGGTCGACATAAGGTTAGTCTCTGGAACTTCGCCGGTCGACATAAGTCTTGAGCCGTCGACATAAAGTTAGTCTCTGGAACTTCGCCGGTCGACATAAGTCTTGAGTGGTCGCATAAGTCTTTATCGTTCGACATAGGTTACATCTCTGGAACTTCGCATCGGTCGACATAGGTCTTGTGTGGTCGACATAAATTTTGTCTCTGGAACATCGTCGGTCGACATAAGTGTTTATCGGTCGACACAGGTTTCGTCTCTGGAAACTCTGGCGGTCGACACAAGTTGTAAGCGGTCGACACACGATGTGTTTCTGAAGTTGTAGCGGTCGACATAAGTTGTAAGCGGACACAAGATTTGTCTCTAGATTATCAACGGTCGACCCAAGTAAGCATCGGTCGACATATACTGTGAAAAAAAACAGACAAAATTCTGCAACACTCAACCAACTTGTTAGACATTAATTGTACCCTTCGACAAGGGTATTTCACATGAAAGATTAAGTCTATGAGATACATTACAACATAATTCAATTTAGCTAAACGATAATTATCATAAAAAATAATTGATTACTTTAAACACCTTTAAAGCCAACACGAGCTCCCGAGCCTGAAATTCCGGCTCGAGCCTGGCTTAGATCGCTACAGTGACGAGCGAACCAACAAGCCGGCTCGCTCGGATGTCATCTCTAGCCAAGTCTAACAAGTCATATTCCACAAAAATAACTTTGTTTTACATAAATATATTATTTTATTTTCAATATTATATAATTACAAATAATAATTATTTAATGTTATAATATAAGAATCTATCGTATTTGACTACATGACATATATATATATATATATATATATATTTATAAATACATTTTTTTTATCAATTTTATATATAAAATAATATGTAAACAATTCTTAATTTAAATTGGAACTAAATAAATATAATACAATTGTCATTATGTCGAAAGGTTAGCTTAGAAGTCAACACTATAGGCTTCACATTCCCCTCAAAACAACAAAAATGTTTTTTTAAGTGGGCTTATATGGGCGGGCTGGCTCGTTAGGCTTGCTCAATGGACTCGTTTGCTAGGCTTGCGAGCCTAGAAGAACAAACTCAAGTTGGATCGAAAACTTTGTCGGTTGGTTCCGATTTCCAAACAACTAATTTGGGTTTCTTACAAAAGTATTCGTTTGTCTTTCTTAATCGGAAACATGAAATGTTTTAATTGAAGGTCTTTAAATATGGTTTATCGAGGAAGACAAACTTATTAGCGAAGTTGAGCGGAGATTAAAGTTGTTTTAACCATGTCACTAAATTAAACTAAGGACCAAAGTTAATGATAGTGTGTGTGTTTCGTCTTTTTGAAGATCTACATCAAGGAGTAGAGTTTAATTGTTTGATAATATGATTTGATTATTAATGACTATTAAAGGTATAATGAGATTATACATAATAATATGAATAAATAATTATGCATGTTTTGTCTTATCAAAGGCCTACATTATAAGATATTAGGAATTGTATGATTAAATGATATGTTTGATATGATAATGAATTGAATGATCTAGTCCATTCTGAAACTTCTTGACTAAGTATATGGTGAACTCTATGGTATAAATTATTTGTTAATGATGTTGATATTGAGATAGTACATCAATTTCAATTGTCAAGTGTATTTTAAAATATAAACAGTTAATGATTGAGCATGATGTATGTTCATACATTAATGTTTCAAGAGAAACAAATAAAAAAAAATATCCATTCTTATGTTTTCATGACAAAAGAAATAACGAAATACTATATATAGAGATGGAACTGAGCTATTTCTAAGGGGGGCCATAGGTGCTCATCTCCCTCCCATAATCCTTTGACAAATAGAAGATTTTAAGGGTTTAAAATATTAAAAGTAAGATTGTAACGACCAGGTTTGCGGATCGTTACTCATAATACTTACTTACTTGCTCGTTTAATTATGAATTAAACACCATGAGTTAAGTTATGAAAATCACTTTACAATTTAAAAATCGTTATAATTATTTTTCAATGGTGCGAGATGATAAAATAAATTTACTTATTTAAAATATGTAGTAGAAACTAAAACTAAACACTAAAAAAAACTTTTACCACATAATTATGCCTACCATTGATCCAAAAACTTTACACACGTAATTATACAAACCATTTATCCTCACATCACTCCAAAAGATTTACAATTTATTTACAAAATTGTAGCTAATTTAAAACATAACAGTGTGTGTATATGAGCCACTCCCCAAGGGTCGTCACTCAATAACCACTTTTCATCAGAATACACCCCAGCTCTAAAGATCATCTTATCTTGTCTGAACATCATTCTTAATCAGCTTACCTGTATTGCAAAGTCTAAATTATGAGCCTAGTGCTCAGTAAGTAGTATAACTATAAAATGCATGAATGTGAATGCAGCATTTAAAAAAATATGCTAAAGTTTGTCACATTATTTCTTTTAAGTCTCATATTCTCTTTGAAATATTACAGGATCTCAAGAACACTCTCCACCACCTAACTTCAACATCTACTTACTCTGGCCCACTTATATTACTATTTAGCGAGTGTTGAGACCTGTAATAATCATTTACTTATTTACATTATAACTGTTTTTCTTATTGTCATCAAGAGTACGTAAGTATAAGTATATTGGTCTCCCATACAACCACTTACACTCCGTTCTCCCTTGAAAATGTTGCTTTTTCAAAACCATGCATGAAAATAATTCGTTACAATTTTCAAGAAAACATGATGCGTGAATATGTGACCATGATCAATTTATATGTATGCATGAACATAATATCATTCAATTTTTGCATACCCTCGAGTTATAACATTAAATTCTAACACAATGCATTAATCATTTAATCACAAACAATTGACACAAACAATCCTCAAATGACTTGAGGTCAATGTATTGAGCGTTATACCCCAAACAATCCAGAATTGTGCATGGATCATAAATATCCTACCTTTGCAATGTAATCCCACTTAAGAGCCATGCACTCATAATACTAACTTACCTTTGGTCCTTATCTTCAATAATCTTCACCACTTGATCACTTGGAAACCCTTAGAACAGAGACAAGATTCCTTAGTTGTGGGCTCACCTCTTTCTCTCTTTTCTTGCTTCTAAATTACACTAGATTCACTCAAAGTGTACTAATTACCCTCACACACTATCACATCTAACTAAGCCTCAAATTAATCACCTAAAAATAAAGAGAATGAGGTGAAGGAGAGCTGATACTCATGGGTTTTTAAGCTGAAGAAAGACTTTAGGTGATTTAGTTAAAACATGCAATAGTAACTAAGGCGGATGTGGCCAAAGTATGAGGTGTTTCGATAACATTTGACCCCCTTTTAAGTTGCTCCTTAAAGTCTCCAATCACCTTTACTTCATTTAAAAGGAGTTGGTGGTCGTGGGTTTTTATGCTGCAGAAGAACCTTAGGTGAGCTAATTAAAACATACAATTGTAACTAAGATGAAGGTGGTCAAGTAGGAGGTGTTTCTATACCATTTGACTCCTCCCTTTTAAGTTGCTCTACAAAGTCTCCAATTAACTTCACTTCACTTTAAAATGCGCTGAAGGTCGGGGGTTTGTTTGCTGAAGAAGGACCTTAGATGATTTAATTAAAACATACAATTGTAACTAAGGTGGAGGAGGCTAAAGTATGTGGTGTTTCTATACCATTTGACCCCTCCTTTTAAGTTGCTCACCAAAGTCTCCAATCAACTTCAATTCACTTTAAAAGGAGCTTATGGTCGTGGGTTTTTGTCACACCCCGTAAAACATTACTTAAAAATGATCGAGGTAAAATTTTTCTTTCTTTAAAAATGTTCCTCTTGAATTCTTTTTCGTGAAAATACAGCGGAAGACTTTAATTAGAAATCGTAGTAAATCCAACATTTACTTGAAATAAGACATTGTTAATCAAAATATCTATTAAATAAAATACCACAAAGCTCATATAACATATAGTTTAATTAAAAAGTGTAATATACATAATAAACATCTTTACACAACATCATTTAACAAAAGTAAACTTTTAAAACACATAATTGTTCAAAGGTAAACACTCCAAAATACTTCAAATGTACATCTTGACGTCCCCACAGGTCGACACTTAACAATTCAAGCTTCACGCACTGGATCCGCCTCCTCCACAGCATGATCGTTACATCAAACAGGGAGGGCTAAGTCCCTCACCTTCATCTTCATCACCTAAAGCTCAAAAAATAATCAAATGAGCCTATATGCCTAACATGAGCATGACGTTTTTTGAAAAACATGCACGTTCATTTCGTTTCTTATTGTTATCTTGACTTAACTTGACATGTGTGGGCGTCACATCGTATGAAGGTGAATAAGCACCATATGGTCTCCATGAGGCAGCAAATTTCACCTTCTCCCATAACTTGATCTTAACTTTACATACATTTATGCATTGGATGTGAATGTGTCTCATACAACCTTCATCATCCATTGGGTGACATTTTAAAAAACACATGCGTGGGAAAACATTTTCTTATCTTTCATAAAACATGATGCATTGACATGATTCATACATATGCATGACATGATAACATAATTTAAGTACAAGCAATATAATGCATCAAACATCTCCCAAGTCAACCATAATAAACATTCATAGTATACTTGACTTAACTTAACTCTTGACTTATGATAATACATAAACATCAAACAATGTCAATCAAACCCAAAGCAATTGGGTTGGTGTACGGTGCGATACACCCTAACAAAATATCATTAATAACATTATCATAAAAACAAACAACTTCTAAGACATTCTTACTTAATGAATATCTATCTAAGTAATCAAACACATCATCCTTATGTCCTATCCTTCGTGATATTGTAATACCGAAACTTTTTGAAGGAACAAGACCATAACATCTTAATATATATGTTTATGTATTAATAGCCTTGAAACTTAAGTTAATACTAATCTAAATTAATTAGTAAAGCTAACCATAGTTAAAAGATATGACACATCCACCTTACATTTCCTCCTTAATCAATGATATAATTTGAATAAATATTAATCATAGAATATTATTAAACGTAAATTATGATTTTATATATTAAAGTAGTGAAACAATAAGAAAGTGCCACATGTCACCATTATATTAGTGCCTAATCATGATTAAGGTGTAATTAGTTAATGATTAAGAGGTAATTAAGGTTTACTAATTATGATTAATTAAGTTAATCTTGAAAATTATATTAGTACTAATCTAGATTAATTAATTTAAGTATGTATGATTAAAAGATGATAATTAATGTATTTTTACACATATAAGCAAAAGTAAGGGCAAATATGAATTTTAACATGGACAAATTGGATAATAAGGTAATTTTACCCTAAGAACTCCCTTGAAAAGCTGAGAAACCCATGAATTCTTCAGCTCTCTTCCTGATTCTCTCTGGTTTTGGAAGATTAAGTGAGGTTCTTTTGTTGGATTAAAGTTTTGGTGAAGAGTTTTATATTTAAAGCAAGTTTAGTTCACTCTAGAAGGAAATAGGAGAAAAGAAGAGGAAACAAACGACTCAAGGGTTTCAGTTTCAATCTTCCCTATTACGAGGTATCAATTCTAACCCTAAGAACATGTTTAAATTTATGAATTGATTCGGAATGGTTAATTAAGCATGTTGGTGATGTTTATATCAAGATTATGCAAATGACTTGAAACTCTTCTGATGATTTGAAATAGACATTTTAAGGAGAATAATTACACGTGAATCGCCTCAATCCAAGAAGTATAACTTAAGTTATGACCGGTTGAAGTTTCTGTTATGCAACAGTTACTCGAAAATAATGTATTCTGGACAGTTTTTGAATTAGGCATATAACGTAGGTTTAGATGCTTCAAATTACTTTGACGTCTTTTGATGAATTGGAGTAGACATCCTAAGAAACATTCAGACACCTGAATCTAATTATTTGGATTAGTCTAGCTAAAGTTACAATCGATTGAAGATCATATTATACCAAAGCGATACTTTAAAATTAATGAATTATGTTACTTGTGTTTTAGGTTTTCAAGTGCAGCAAC
Organism: Begonia fuchsioides; assembly: GCA_003255005.1. Taxonomy (NCBI): domain Eukaryota; kingdom Viridiplantae; phylum Streptophyta; class Magnoliopsida; order Cucurbitales; family Begoniaceae; genus Begonia; species Begonia fuchsioides. The sequence goes on along the minus strand of QAOC01050163.1, from coordinate 107,298 downwards.
ATATTGATCAAGTTTTTCAATAAGGCTAAGGATTTAAGGTAAGTTAATGTTGCATGAGATTGTCCCTAAAAAGGACTACATTACAAAAATTAGGATTTTATGATTTTGCAATATTCTAGATTGTTTGGGGTGTAATGAACAATACACCGACCTCAATTTATTTGAGGATATGTTTGTGTGCCTTGTTTGATGATTGATTGATTTTTGGTGTTAGAATGAAGATACATGTTTAGAATGCTTGCAATGTTTGAATTTTATATTTTATTGCATGTTAACATGTTCATGCATTTTAATTGTTCATGCATCATGGTTTTAAGAAAAATACGAAAATGATTTGCATGCATGATTTTCATTTAAATATGCAACAGGTCGTTGAGGGAGGAGCTCGAGTTAGACTGCCTCGAGGGAAGCCAAATGGTGTCTACTCTCTCCTAGGGTACCTTCAACGATCAAACCAATGAAAGAGTGAAATGAACGAAATGTACGTAAATAGTTATATGTTGGGCGGGGTTTGAGTTTGGCTGTCCCAAGAGGTTGGACCAAATGGTGTCTACTCTCCCCTAGACGGTATTGCCCACATTAATTGGACTGTTAAGTGAAAGAAAAGAAAAGAAATGAACGATACCAAAATTGCATTATTTTTATAAAGCAGCATATGCATAAAGGTCTCATAAATGCTTTATTATTATGGATTATCTTACTGAGCGTTAGGCTCATTAGATAAGCTTTGTAATGTAGGTGATGAGATAGATATTGTGGATTCTACTTATCATGGATAGATGCTTGAGGTGGTGAAGTATGTCCATTGCGGAAGTTTGCGGCTGTTAGTGCAATTTTGATCGGTGGGCGACCCATGTAAATGAAAATATTTTGTTTGAAAACTAATGTATAATATTATGTTTGGTTTATAACTATTTTGTAATAACTTGGTTTTAATGTTAAAGTACAAGTATTTTTTGGTTACTTATTACGAATAGAATCGATTTTGATGAAGTTAAATAAAAGTCTTCCGCTGTATTTTATTTCAAGGATTTCAAATTGATAAGTTTTACCTTAAATTGTTTAAAGTTAGTACATGTGTTTAAAAAAAAAATTTAAGCAATGGAAAAACTGGATGTCACAGATATAGTCCCACAAGGGGCCAAACACATGCAACGATTACTTACATGCTTAACATGAGCATGACGTTTTTTTAAAAAACATGCACATTCATTTCATTTTTTATCATTATCTTGTCTTAACTTGTCATGTGTGGGTGTCTATGAAGGTGAATAGGCACCATATGGCCTTCATGAGGCAGCCAATTCCACCTTCTCCCATAACTTGATCTTGACTTTACGTACATTTATGCATTGGATGATGAATGTGTCTCATACCACCTTCATCATCTGTTGAGTGACATTTTAAAAACATGCATGAGAAAATATTTTCGTATCTTTCATAAAACATGATGCATGGACATGATTCATACATATGCATGACATGATAACCTAATTTAAGTACAAGCAATATAATGCATCAAACATCTCTCAAGTCAACCATAATAAACATTCATAGTATACTTGACTTAACTTAACTCTTGACTTATGATAATACATAAACATCAAACAATGTCAATCAAACCCAAAGCACTTGGGTCTGTGTACGGTGCGATACACCCTAACAAAATATCATTAATAACATTATCATAAAAATAAAAAACTTCTAAGACATTCTTACTTAATGAATATCTATCTAAGTAATCAAACACATCATCCTTATGTCCTATCCTTTGTGAAGTAGTCCCACAAGGGCCAAACACATGTGATGATTACTTACTTGATTTTCTTAGCTTAGGCTTAATATTTCGAGTCCTTAAGGATCCAATGAGCTTGCTTATATACTTTAACATCATAAAATAAAATAATATAAGAAAAACCCATAATACCCTATTTTACCATAATATTTTGGCTTTATAACTTTTACTACAGAACTATGATCAAAATACTTAAGATACCAATTTCATACTTAGGATGTCTACTACATTTCTTTAGAAGATGTTGTGATCAGATTCTCACTTAAAAGCCTTATAAATTCTACATCTTTAAAATCGGGTATAACATGACCCTATTAGTTCATACCTTATTTTTACCTCAACTTCCGATATACACAACTTTCGTTACACTAATTGGATCAGAATGCATAAGGTACCAATCTAAACCTTATAATGTTGGATACACTTCATTAGAAGAGATCATGATCAAATTGTAACTCAAAGACTTTGTAAAAGTTACATTTCAGAAACTCGGTAACATGACTTATAAAGTGTATACCCATAAACTACCTTCACAATTTCATGTATTCTTAACCATGTAACGTAAATTTCATCCCTTTTAAGTCATTACAGTACCAAAATGAACACTTAAAGGTATTTTTTGATACTTTAGGGCTTGAGACGTAGGCTTTTCCTTCTCTTGCACTTCTAGCTCTTAAACACCAAAATTTCTTGCACAAAACACTAAAACCTCACACTTTTGTCAAAAACCCTACTTTTCTCACACGAATTTGGAGAGGATTTTAGAGAGGATAAAGAGCTGAGAGAGAGATCTGAGGGTCGTGATGGCTAATAGCTGAAGACTCCAACAAGTTTTATCCCTTTGGAAGGTGAAGAGTCATGTGGTTCAAGCATGAGGTGCACCATCCAAGCTCACCACCTCTTCAAGCATGAGGTGCCACCATCATTTCCACGTGGCACTTTCTTATTGGCCCATCCTTAATTAATCATGGATTAAATTCCTTAAAATTTCATTAAAAGTCAACATTTCAGCAATAAATTGTCAACCCTTAATCAAACCCGAGGGTTCAAGGTGTCTCCCCTTTATTCAAGGTGTTAACCGCCATTTAAACCTTTCATAACTTTTTGCTCAACAACTCAATTTTCCTAATTCAAAAACTCATCTTTTCCTCTAGTTTAACTATGTAGAAGACTTAAACTTCAAATTCGGAGCTTATTATGTTCAATTATACGAAATACTGAACATCGCTCAAAAGTCCATAATTCTATAGTCCGATTTTCCTTATCCAACTTTAAACAAGCATAACTTCTCTCCCAAACTCCAATATAGTTTATCTACCTATTAATATTCTTATCTAGATGTCGACTACAATTTTACAGAAGAACATTTTTGTCAATTAGACTCTTCTAAGGCATGATATGATTGAAACACAGAAACTGCTCTATTACAAAATTCCAACCCAGTATTTGTTCCAACCTTTGGGGTCTAAGATTCATAACTTTCTCTATACATTTTTAAGTCAAGAAATTCTTGTTGCTGTAGTTTCATCTACTAATCTATTAAATTCCATTAGAAGAAATCAACTTCATGTTAAGACCCTAAAACCTCAGAATTAGGTAAATATCAATATTGTTTCCGATTCGTCAATTCATTACTTATAAGGTGTAATTTCATCTTCATATTCATTTTTTCTTAGCACATTTCATTTTTTAACCATAAAAAATTATATTCATATAATGTTATTGTACATAAAAAAGTTGGGTGTTACAGTTTTTATGCTGAAGAAAGACCTTATGTGATTTAATTAAAACATACAATTGTACTAAGGTGAAAGTGGCCAAAGCACGAGGTGTTTCTATACCATTTGACACCTCCCTTTTAATTTGCTTCCTAAAGTCTCGAATCAACTTCAATTAACTTTAAAGGAGCTAATGGGCATGGGTTTTTATGGTGAAGAAGGACTTTAGGTGATTTAATTAAAACATACAATTGTACTAAGGTGGAGGTGGCCAAAGTATGAGGTGTTTCTATACGATTTGACCCCCCCC
>QAOC01050163.1:92077-103448 GCA_003255005.1 Begonia fuchsioides | reverse complement strand
CCCCCCATTTTAAGTTGCTTCGTAAAGTCTCCAATCACCTTCACTTCACTTTTATATTTACGTTTCAACCCTTTGTAAGAAGTTTGATAAAATTTCAGTCACTTGTCATTGACATTTTACATAAATCAGCCGACCAGTTTATGCGTCGACCGCTCATGCACTTATGTACACTTTTTTTAAATGCATCACATTCAACCAACATTTTACACCTATATTTATACGATAGGACTATGCATAAAATGATGGTTGTTACATTCTATCTTCCTTAATAAAAAAGATACTTTTCTTTCATCTCTTGCTCTCTTTCGCACGTAGCCTCTCCCACATTATGGTTTTGCCACAAAAAATTTACCAATGGGATCTGTTTGTGTCGCAATACTTTCGTTTTTATATCCAGAATCCTTATTGGCCTCTCCTCATAGCTTAGACTTGGTTTTATCTCCATCTGCTCTGCTTCCACCACTTGAGATGGATCACGTATGAATTTCTATAACATCGATACATGAAACACATTGTGAACTCCCGCCAATGACTCTAGTAGTTGAAGCACATATGCCATGTGACATGCCACGGTATGCCTTACATGGAGCCACACCTCAAGGATCAATCACCCGAGCTCGAGCCAAGGAGTTTTCTAATCAATTTGTCTTTTTTGTAGGAAATGTTGAACGCAAAATAACTATGGAGGAACCAACCCCGAAAGACTTGGAGCAACAAAAACATATTCTCACTTGGGAAGTCTTGGAAAAGGAGGTCGAGATCGAGGCACCTTCGAGCTTGGAACACCTCAGAAGTAAATGCAAAGCCGAGGCAAGGGAGGATGGAAACCCGGGTACATGTCGGGTCTAGGTCGGGCATAGGTCGGGCCCCATGGAGCATGGCGCCAACCCGACTGGCCTCCCCTTTTTCTAGCTTTATGTATTGCCTTTTAAATTTGCAAAAAACATTATTTAGGGTTTGTGGGTTTTGCATGGGTTTTGTGTGGGTTTCCATGGGTTTGGAGTGGGTTTTAGCTTTTGGCATGGGTTTGTAATTTCGGGAGTTTTGGTTGGTAGCCGATGGAAGGGGAACCAAATTTGAGGACCACTTTCCCTTGGTCTCCCCCAATTCGGGTATATGTTGGGTGGTCCTTTCCCACCTTTCTTTTTGTGCCACTCCAAATTGGGTAAGCACTTGTGTGCCATCCGATTAGGGCTCTCTCCTCTCATGTGAAGGAGATTAAAACTCCCTCACCACCGAGCTTGGTACTCAGTTGAAATTTGAATACAAAAGTGCTTTGCATTTTCTCCTTGGCTGTGGTTTTTTCGGCAACCAAGACTCGGCTCTCCGGTAGGTAATAATATCCGGCGATATCCAAAAGGTTCTCCAAGTTTTGGCTTCCCTTCCGAGCTAGGGTAAGCTAGGCCATTCTACACGTCTTCAGCCACTCTCCTGTGGTCTTAGGGTAAACGTGTAATCCCCATTAGCTCATCTCTATCTCCGGTGACTTTACATTTTCCGACCAACCCCCATTTCTTCTCTGATAACCACCTTTTTGGCACCCGATAATCCCCTATGCACAACTTCCGATTCCCAAAAGCTTTTACCCTCATTTTTGGAGGTTTAGCTCTCTCTGATCCACAAACAACCTCTCTAAATCTCGGTTGCAAACTTCGAATGCAACCCGAGAACTCCCTTTCTTAATATCACCCATTTTCGCCTCATTTCTTACCTCCTTTTCCACTTGAAGCCCTTTTTATTCCCCTTCCCACTCTTGAAGCTTGTCATTTTGTATCAGAGCTATTCATCCCTTCCCACCCTTCCACTTTTCTAGTATTTTGGCTATCTTGTGGAGTTGAAGCATGATGACTCGAAGTGGAGCAAACCATAACCCAAACCGAGACCATAATCCACCACAAAATCCACCTCCGATGACCCCTAACCCGAAAGTTCCGGAGTCAAGCATACAAGGACAACTCAATGAGATCCATAAGAAGTTTGAAATGGTATTCCAAAGGCTGGAGGTAGCTATCCCTCCAATGAGATCCCCTCCAACCCCTGGTCCTAGGAGAAGACCCAGAAGTGGCATGAAGAGGAAACAACATCAAGCAACCGAGGACTCCGATGAAGAGTTCGGTTACAATGACCAACCCACCAATGAAGATGAAATGAGAAATATCAAGGTAACCATTCCGCCCTTTAATGGTTCCTGCAATGGTGATGCATTCCTTGATTGGGTTGAAAAAGTAGATAAAGTATTTGATTGCTATAACTATTCAGAATGGTTGAAGTTACAATTAGTTTCTTTGGAGTTAACCGGGTATGCTAGCTTATGGTGGGATAGTTTGAAGGTCCAGAGGAGGCGTGATGGTGAGGATGATATTCCTACTTGGAGGGCCATGAAACTCTTCATGAGAAAGAGGTTTGTGCCGAGCCACTACAAGCAAGAACTCTTCCTCCAACTCCAATCATTGAAACAAGGAAGCCTTTCGGTGGAGGAATATTTGATCGAATTTGAAACACTTAGGATTCAGTGTGATCTAGATGAACCCGAGGAGCAAATCATTGCAAGGTTTTTGCGGGGTTTAAACAAAGAGATTGGAGATAGTGGAACTACGACCTATCGATACCATGGATGCGATCATTCAACTTGCCATGAAACTAGAGAGGCAAGTGAAGAGAAAGGGAAAGGGGGTGGCTAACCGATTTGCTCCCAAGACCACCCCTCCCTACAAGCTCTTTTCTAAGGTCGAGGAGAAACCCCCTTTTGTGAAGCCTTGGTCCCGAAAGAAAGAAGGCGAGGGGAAGCCTAATGATGAAAGCAACCGGCCTCGAGCAAGGGAGATTAAATGTTTCAAATGTCTTGGCTTAGGCCATATTGCCTCTTAATGTCCAGACAAGAGAGTCATGATTCTTATGGAGGATACCAATGAAGTGGTGAGCGAGGATGAAGTGCTGGAAGATGCTCGAGAGGAGCAAGAACCCGAGGAGGAGATTTTCCATGCTCAAGAGGGACCCCTTTTGATAATGATCCGAAGAGTTCTATCCTCCCAAGTCTGAAGTGAAGATTTCCAAAGGGAGAACATATTCCATAGTAGATGCCTTATTCACGGGAAGGTATGCTCTCTTATCATAGATGGTGGGAGTTGTACAAATGTAGCATCTCGGGATCTTGTGGAAAAATTGCGGCTCAAGACTATGATGCACCCGAACCCTTACAAGTTGAGATGGTTGAACGATAAAGAAGACATCAAGGTAACCAAACAAGTTAACTTGGAGTTTTCAATTGGTGGATACAAAGATAAAGTGCTTTGTGATGTGGTGCTGATGAGTCAAGCCACATTTTGTTGGGAAGGCCGTGGCAATATGATCGGCGCGTCCTTCATGACAGGTACACCAATCACTACTCTTTCAAGTTTCAAGTGAGAGAAATCAAGCTAGCTCCCCTTGGCCTATATCAAATTGCTAAAGATGAGACCGCAAGGAAGGAAGATATGACTAAATCCAACTTTTTCATATCTAAGAAAGAATTGTTGAAGTCTATTTTAGAAGGAGGGCCGATTGTGATGCTAATGTTCTGAGAGAGGATGGAGGAAATTGAATCGGTTCCTAAGGAGGTCCTAACACTTCTAGAGGAGTTCCAAGACATTTTTCTCGAAGAGTTACCACAAGGGTTGTCACCCCTTAGAGGCATAGAACACCAAATTGATCTACAACAGGGAGTGGTACTTCGTGATCGGCCATCTTATAGGTTGAATCCCGAGGAAGCAAAGGAGCTTCAAAGGCAAGTGCAAGAACTCCTAGACAAGGGGTACATTCGGGAATCATTGAGTCCTTGTGCCGACCAACCCTATTGGTCCCAAAGAAGGATGGTAGCTTCCGAATGTGTGTGGACAACCGAGCTATCAATCAAATCACAATCAAGTACCGGTTCGAGATTCCTAGGCTCAAAGACATGTTGGATGAGCTTAGTGGGGCAACTTATTTATCCAAGGTTGACTTAAAGAGTGGTTATCATCAAATCCAGATAAAGGAGGGAGACGAATGGAAGACGGCTTTCAAGACCGAGTATTGTCTTTTCGAATGATTAGTAATGCCTTTTGGGCTATCTAATGCCCCTAGCACGTTTATGAGACTCATGCATTTAGTGCTTAAAGATTTCTTGGGCAAGTTTATAGTGGTTTATTTTGATGGTATCTTGGTATATAGTGCAGATTTGCATACTTTTGGACATCTTAAATTGTTATTTGAAACTCTCTGTGCTACTAGATTGTTTGGTAATTTGAAGAAGTGTGCTTTTGTGCAAGAACCGATCCATTTCTTAGGGTTCATTATTACTAAGGATGGTATGGAAGTAGATGATGTTAAGATTGAAGAAATTCGGGAATGACCCACTCCTAAGAGTGTTTCGGATGTAAGGAGTTTCCATGGGCTTGCTTCCTTTTATCTGAGGTTCATTCAAGGGTTTAGCTCCATTGTGGCCCCCTTGACCGATTGCACCAAAAAGGGAAGAGAGTTTGTTTTGACCTCAAGTTGTCAAGAAAGCTTTGAGTTAATCAAGCTCAAGCTTTGTAAAGCACCGGTGCTCATGCTTCCCGATTTCCTCAAGGTTTTTGAAGTTGGCCTCCCCTTTTTCTACCACTTTAATTTCTGCATTTGGAAGCTCATGTTTGACAGTTATTGTAACATCCCGTTTTTTTTTATAAAAAAAAATACTGAAAAGCCGTGGTAAAATTGTTTTCTTTTCCTTGAAATCTTTAATTTGTATAAATCATTTTCTTGAAAACACAAAGGAAGTCATTAAGTAAATAGCAAACTCATTGTTACCATAATTCAAAACGCATTTCTAAAACGTGCTTATTCATACATAGGGTTAGTTTACATATGTAATTAACATTTCACAAAACACATCTTAAAACATTGTACTTTCAAAATACATCAAAACTTCTTTCTTTCATTCATTCCCACGCTTAACAGTGCATGCACGGCCCGAGCAAGCTTCCTCCACAGCATCACATCATGTGGTGAAAACTAAGTTCTTCACCCTCATTTTCATCACCTACATCACAAAGTTTATTCTAATGAGCTTAAGGCTCAGTAAGAAATCGTATAAAGTGACATGCGTAACATGAGCGTGGTTTTGTAAAACATGCATATTCATTTCGTTCTTTATTGCTTTATTCTTCCTTATCAATCTGATTTCCCACCTCGTGGTTCTCCCAGTCCTCGTGACCGAGCTTTCCACTTCGTGGTTCTACCAGTCATTTACATGTTCGGCTTTCCACCTCGTGGTTCTACCTTATTCATTCGTTACGTACATTCATGCATAGAACTTTGAGGATTTTTAGAACGAGAGTTAGCACCAACAGGTTCCCCCATCCCACCCTCGCCATTCGGTTGGGTGACGTTTGAAAACATGCATGGAAAACATTTTCGTTCTTTTCGTAAAACATGATGCATGAACATGGCATATGTGCACAACGTGACATTCATAACATAAACATAGAGAATGCATAAAACATCTCCCAATCAATATAAACAAACGTCTCCAAATGAAGATAATTGTTATCTCTTAAGTATACTTAACATAAACTTACTTCATTACTTTAGTTAAACCTAGCAACCGTCAAACAATGTAAAAAAAAACACCAATCAAACCCAAACACTTGGGCCGGTGCACGGTGCGATACACCCCAAACAGAGTATTCTTATTCTACTTATTCATAATCGTAACCAATTCGCGTTCACTTTTATTTGTTTCTAATTATACAACCTTAATCCTACTCTTTGTGATGTAGTCCCCGAAGGGCCAAAGACATGCAAGATTCACTTGGATTCCAAGCTGCAAAATACTCCTTATTTCCTTCACTTTCTTTACTTGATTCCAAACAACCTTAACATCACAAATATGCTTACATTAGAATTTTTTGAATTTACCCTATTTTTCTCCCAAATTACAACAGCCATAACTTAAGTTATCAAACTCTAATTCTTATGAATAAGTAACCAAAATCACCCTTAAGGTGTCTACTGTATTTCATTAGAAGACTTTAAATTCAATTTCGTAATCAACAATCTTATAAAATCCGTATCTTTAAAATCAGACATATTAATCCTGCTTTTGTATGGACTTGGTAACACCTTGCTTTTCATGTCATTTCCATTAATCAAAACCTTACTTGAACTCTTATAACTTCAATATAGGGTATAGAAAAACACTTAAATCAACCAACATCATACCTTAGCCCTAACTTCGTGCTCCTCCTTCTTGCTATTTAAACTCACAAAACACACTCGATTTGCACCTCTCACACTAAACTTTCAACTTCAGCTTCAACCTTATGTTTCCCTTCATACGAAACTTGAGAGAATTTAGGGATAATAATGAGAATTTCGTGCATCAAATGTCAGCTGAAGGTGAAGAGGTAAACATGAGGTGAAGAGGCAAGCATGAGGTGGAGAGGCAAACATGAGGTGAATAGGCAAGCATGAGGTGGAGAGGCAAGCATGAGGTGAAGAGGCAAGCATGAGGTGGCTTTACCAAATTTTCTCCTCCAACACTTAACTCACTTGTCACATTATTTCTTTAAGCATTCCTTTCAAAGGCGTATTTTAACACACTACCAACAATACTTCGTGACGCACTTATCAAGATTTAACAACGTAATTTACATTTATAATAACTAAGGTGCTTAAATGGCTCGGGTGTTACAGTTATAGACTTCTTGCTCAATGCATCTGCCACTACATTTGCTTTCCCTAGATGATACTTGATCTCAAAGTCGTAGTTTTTCAAAAACTTGAGTCATCGCCACTGTCTTAAATTCACCTCTTTTTTGTGCAAACAGATATTTAAGACTTTTATGGTCTGTAAGTATCTCGCAATGGCATCCATACAAATAATGTCTCCATATCTTCAGTGAAAAACTATTGTAGCTAACTCCAGATCATAAGTAGGATAATTCTTCTCGTACTCTATCAATTGTCTTGATGCATATGCAATTACTTTTCCCTCTTGCATCAGCACACAACAGATGCAATTACTCTTTTAACTCAGCTGGAGCCATACGGTACCGATTATTTGATAGTGTTTCTCCTCCAAGATATATGTCCACTAAAAATTCAATTTCACGATCATGGATTAGTCCAGGTAAATCATCTAAGAATGCCTTTTAAAATTCCTGAACCACTAGAATATCCTATACTTTGAAATCAGATTTCTTCTGGAAGTCCACGACACTCGCAAGAAATCCCACACAGCCACTATTCAACAATCGTTGCACCCTGACAACTGAGATAACATATATTTTTTTGTTATCTTTCATTGCTTGGAATGGATATGCTTCATCATTAGGAGGTTTAAAAATGATTAGTCTCATTCGACCGTTTATGGTTGCAAAATATCAAAACAGTCAGTCCATTTCCAATATAACTTCATATTCATTAATCTCCAGTAGAATAAAATCGGCGCCCAATCTACGATCGCCAATTCAAACTTCACAGTCTAAAAAAACTCTATCTAAGTGTAACTGATCACTCGACGATAACATCACATCAAAAATCTGCTCTGCCACTTTAGGTACTGGTTTAGTTTCTTGGAAAACGCTTCACATATAAATGAGTATGTAGCTCCTGAATCTAGCAGTGAGAAAGCAGAACACCCTCAATAATAAGTCTATTCAGATGAAAACCTGTTATTGAGCTTTCTACAGAACAAACTTAACTCTGTGGACTCTTACTCTCTTTTACTTGTGCTCTGATATCACTTACTAACGACCCAGTTTGCAGATTGTTACTCATTCTACTTACTTACTTGCTCGTTTAATTATGAATTAAGCGTCGTGAGTTAAGTTATGAAAAATCACATGTACAATTTAAAAATTGCTATAATTATTTTTCAATGGTGCGAGATGATAAAAGAAATTTACTTATTTAAAATATGTAGCAGAAACTAAAAATAAACACTAAAAAAAACTTTACACATAATTATATATACCATTGATCCTAAAACTTTACACACATAATTATATAAACCATTTATACTCACATCACTCCAAAAGATTTACAATTTATTTATAAAATCTGTAGCCAATTTAAAACATAACAGTGTGTGTATATGAGCCACTTCCCACAGATCATCAGAATACACCCCAGCTCTAAACATCATCTTCTTTTGTCTGAACATCATTCTTAATCAGCTTACCTATATTGCAGAGCCTAAACGATGAGCCTAGTGCTCAGTAAGTAGTATAACTATAAAATGCATGAATCTGAATGCAACGTTTAAAATAAACATGCTAAATAGTCCACAGATCGTCACTCAATAATCATTATAACTGTTTCTCTTATTAATCATCAAGAGTACGTAAGTATAAGTATATTGGTCTCCCATATGACCACTTACACTTTGTTCTCCCTTGACAATGTTGCTTTCTCATAACCATGCATGAAAATAATTCGTTACATTTTTCAAAAAACATGATGCGTGAATATGTGACCATGAACAATTTATACGTATGGATGAACATAATATCATTCAATTTTTGCAAACCCTCAAGTTATAACATTAAATTCTAACACAATGCATCAATTATTTAATTACAAACAATGCACACAAACAATCCTCTAATGACTTAAGGTCGGTGTATTGTGTGTTACACCCTAAATACTCCACAATTATACATGCATCATAAATATCTTATCTTTGCAATGTTGTCCCACTTAAGGGCCATGCACTCTCAATACTAACTTACCAAGTGTTTATCTTCAATAATCTTCACCACTTGATTACTTGGCAACTCTTAGAACAGAGACAAGATTCCTTCGTCATGAGTTCACGTCTTTCTCTCTTTTCTTGCTTCTAGAGTGCACTAAAATGCATACATAATTATACAAAAAAATTATCCTCACATCAATCCAAAAGATTCATAATTTATTTACAAACTATGTAGCCAATTCAAAAGATAACAGTGTGTGTGTATATGAGCCACTCCTCATGGGTTCTCACTCAATAATCATTTTTCATAAGAATACACTCCTACTCTAAACATTATCTTCTCTCGTCTGAACATCATTCTTAATCAGCCCACCTACATTGCAAAGCATAAACTATGAGCTTAGTGCTCAGTAAGTAATATAACTATAAAATGCATGAATGTGAATGCAACATTTAAAAAACATGTTAAAGTTCGTTACATATTTTCTTTTATGTCTCTTATTCTCTTTGAAATATTACAGGATATCAAGAACACTGCCCACCACCTAACTTCAACATCTACTTACTAAGGCCCACTTACATTAATACTTGGTGAGTATTCAGGCCTGTAATAATTAATTATTTATTTACATTATAGTTGTTTCTCTTATTATTTATCAAGAGTAAGTAAGTATAAGTGTATTGGCCTCTATACGACCACTTACACTCAATTCTCCCTTGATAATGTTGTATTTTCAAAACCATGCATGAAAATAATTGGTTACATTTTTTAAGAAAACATGATGTGTGAATATGTGACCATGAATAATTTATATGCATGCATGAACATAAATTTTATTCAATTTTGCATACCCTCTAGTTATACCATTAAATTCTAACACAATGCATCAATAAACATTTATTCACAAACAACAAACAATCCTCAAATGACTTGAGGTCGCTATATTGTGCGTTACACCCTAAATAGTCCAGAACTGCACATACATTATAAATATCCTACCTTTGCAAAGTAGACCCACTTAAGGGTCATGCACTTCTAATACCAACTTCCGTTAGGTCCTTATCTTCAATAATCTTCATCACTTGATCACTTGGCAACCTTAGAACAGAGAAAAGATTCTTTGGTCGTTGGTTCTCTTCTTTCTCTCTTTTCCTACTTCTAGAGCGCACTAGATTCACTCAAAGTGCACTAGTCACCCTCACACACTTTCACGTCTATCCAAGCCTCAACTTAATTACCTAAAAGGAGAGAAAATGGGGTGAAAGGAGAGTTGATGGTCGTGGGTTTTGAAGCTGAAGAAAAACTTTAAGTTATTTAGTTAAAACATTCAATCGTAACTAAGGTGGAGGTGACCAAAGTAGAAGGTGTTTCTATACTATTTGACCCCCTTTTAAGCTGCTATCCAAAGTCTCCAATCACATTCACTTCACTTTAAAGGGAGCTGTTGGTTGTGAGTTTTTAAGCTAAAGAAAAACTTTAGGTGATTTAGTTAAAACATACAATTGTAACTACGGTGGAGGTGGCCAAAGTAAGAGGTGTTTCTATACTATTTGACCCTCCGTTTAAGCTGCTCCCCAAAGTCTCCAATTAAATTCACTTCACTTTAAAGGGAACTGATGGTCGTAGGTTTCTAAGCTAAAGAAAAGCTTTAGGCGATTTAGGTAAAGCATACACTTGTAACTAAGGTGGACGTAGCCAAAGTAGGAAGTGTTTCTATACCATTTGACCCCTCTTTTAAGTTGCTCCCCAAAGTCTCCAATCACCTTCACTTCACTTTAATATTTATGTTTAAATCCCTTGTAAAAACTTTGATAAATTTCAGCCACTTGCTATTCACATATTACAAAAATTGGTCAACTGGTTCATGCAAGTGTCGACTGCTCATGCACTTATGTACACTTTTTTTTAAATGCATCACATTAAACCAGTATTTTACACCTATATATTCGATAGGACTATGGATAAAATAAGGGTCGCTACAGTAGATATATAATGTAACATCCCGTTCTTTAAAAATAGCAGTAAAATTTGTCTTTTTAAAATCTCGTTCAAAACTCTTGATTTAAAATCGTAGCGGAAGCGTAAGACATTAAAAACTGTTAAAAAAATGTGATCTCGTGATACTTATAAAACACGTCATAGAAATATATATCAAAATACCATTACATTCATTACATGTCATAGATAGGCAATAGCACAAAACATTCAAGCATTGCCCATCGAATTACTTAACGAAAGTTCTTAACATGATAATCCAAAACGTGTCAATTCGTTCAAACAAGTTTTCATAAAACTTAATAAAATATTTAAAACTTCTTTCTTCTTTCTTCTTTCACCCGCAGGTCGTCACTCGGTTTCGTAAACATCCCACTCCAAAGTAGCTCCATCCACGTATCATGGCACGTGATGAGGACTAAATTCCTCATCCCGAGCTTCATCACCTACATCATAAAGCTTAATTAATGAGCTTAAGGCTCAGTAAGAAATCATATCACCTACATGCCTAAAATGCTCATGTCACGTTTAAAACCATGTTTTATTTTGTTCTTTATCTTGATTCTTAACTTGATACTTGATCCTCATTCTTGACATAATAAACGGGCACACGTAAGGGAGAGAATGACACCATCTGGCCTTCCTCACGGGCAGCTCACAGAGCACCATCTGGCCCGCTC
>QAOC01050163.1:58694-91154 GCA_003255005.1 Begonia fuchsioides | reverse complement strand
TTCTTTTGTTTAAACTCGGAATGAAATATTCTTTGTACTTCAACAAAAGAATTTTTTATTTCATTCTTAAGAAAAAAAGATGTTCCGTGATATTGAAAGATGGATCTTAACTTAAATAAGTTAATAACTTCGGTTTGTGATAATTTGTAAAATACATATGCTTGAGAGAGAAATAATATTTGAGAACTTGAATAATTCAATCATAGGAACTAAATAAGTATTCAAAATAAGTTGGATGATAATGAGGTGAAGCTTAAAATAAAGCTACATCGGGTGCTTAAGGATACAATCAAGATGAGGGTATAGACTTTGGAGCAAGTTTTGCCCCAGTAGTTAGAGTAGAATCTATTCGTATGTCTCTTGTGTATGCTTCCTTTATGAATTTTAGTCTTTTCCAATTGGATGTTAAAAGTGCATTTCTAAATAAATTTATTATGGAAGAGGTGTATGTTGAACAACCTCTAGAGTTTGAGTTTTACGATAAATTTAAACGTGTCTTCAAGATTAAGAAAGCATTATAGGAGTTTAAACAAGACTTAGAGGATGAAATGATAGAGTTAAGAATTCTTTTAGACTGCTAATAAACTCGATACTATTTTTGGTATTTATTTTGTATTAGGTTTTCAGCTTGACCAAAAGAGTGTCACTTAAATATGGTTAAAAGAATGTTCAAATATCTTAATGAGAGAATTGAGACGGAGACATCTTAGACATCTAGTACTCCCATGAGCACTACGACGAAAGTAGGCCAGGATGAAAACAGGAAAAATGTTGATATTAAATAAATATCGTGGTATGATTGAATCTCTTCTTTGCTTAACTGCTAATAAACTTGATACTATTTTTGGTATTTATTTTTGTGTTAGGTCTTCACCTTGTTGAAAAGAGTGTCACTTAAATATGGTAGAAGAATGTTCAAATATCTTAATGAGATCATTGATTTAAGACTTTGATTTATGAGCTTCATTTGATTAAATTGGTTTCTATGTTTTCGATTATGCCAAGAGTTTAGTACTTAGGAAGAGCACCACTAGAACATGTCAATTTGTTGTAGAGTCACAAGTGTTTTGTTTCTCTAAGAAACAAAAATTGGTTACACTATCAACTACAGAAAGCGATTATATTGTCGTCAGCAGTTAATGTGCACAACTCTTGTGGATGAACCAAACTTTAGAAGATCGTAACATCTTTCTTAATAGTATTTCAATCAAATGCGATATTACTAGTACCATTAATATTTCTAAAAATCATATCAAACATTCTGGGACAAAAAAATTGAGATTCGTTGTCATTTGATTCGAGATCAAGTTTGAAAACTAGATATTTTGCTTGAATTTGTAAAGATCAATTAGCTAATATATTTACAAAGCCTTTGGATGAAAATACATTTAACCATATTTGAATTCGGTTAGGCCTCGTGGGAACCGATTATAATCTATAGGTTAGATGATCTTTGCAAGTTTCGTTTGACCAAAAGAACAAAGCATACCCTTTTCGGTCGATCAATGTTTTGTGCTTCATATTCCCTCTTCGGCCAACTAAACTTCCGGTCGATCGAACGTGTCTTCTCACAATTGACCAATAAATCTATTTAATTTTAAGTCTATTTACTGTCATATGATTGGTCATTGATCCAATAAATCTAATTTTCAATGTTGGTAATCTGTTATGATCGATATATATTTTGTATCCGCTAATTCAGTTGGATCTTTACCTTTTGTGCCAAAACTGGAAAGAGCTAGTGGAGAAAGCTCGAGCTAAGCAACTTCAGCCCCATGGGTACAACTCAGGTTTCCAAAAAACAATACATTCTTCTCAATGTTCTTTTGTTGTTCCTTAAAATACCTAGACTGGAACATCTAACTAGACTGTGTTTTGATACTTTGTCTTTGGCTACTAAGAGTCCTATGCTGTTTGAAGATATGGCAAGTAACTATTCGAGACAACATTAATTCCAATATTGATAAATGAGCTTTTAGAGATCTATGCTTTTGTAGAAACTATCCCTTTACTGAAATTGTCTTCTATAGAAAATTTTGCTGCAAAATTAAGGTGCACTTGTTCGTTCTTTTACAAAAGGAGTTCTTTTCCCGATTGTCTCTCATAAATTGGTTGATTCAATATGAATCATTTCTCATGAAAAAACATCTCCAGATACTTATATTACAGGTTGTGTAGCAAATATGACTGTTCTTGGGCATTGGTTTTGTCCAATATCGTGCCATTGGGGTACCGATTTGTATTTTACAGGTTTAATTACAAAGCTAGTTGTGGCTTATCAGAATTTTAATTAGATCACTCTTTGTTTTTATTGTAAAGCTAGATTCTTGTTTGTTTTTTGGCATACATTTTCAAATTACTGATTAAAAAAATTATGTTGCAAAGGGGCTTTTACTCTTTCCAATCTGGGCATGTTTGGAGTGGACAGGTTTGATGCGATTCTTCCCCCTGGCCAGGTGAGTTTTGCGTTTTATCTACGAATTACAGAGATCCTCTCAACCCTGTAAACATGTCTGGTGTTAAGAATCCTTTTTCGATTGTTTCAGGGAGCTATAATGGCTGTTGGAGCATCAAAGCCTACTGTCGTTGCTGATTCAGATGGTTTCTTTAGTGTGAAAAGTAAAATGCTGGTGAGTCGAATTTTCTGGGTTGATACATTAACGATGTTCAAAACTCGAAGGCAATTGTTTTATCACTATAACATACTAAAAATTCCACTTGCTAATAATTGTTGTATGGTATAATATATCATATACTTGATGTGAGTTTAGACCATTGCATGACGGTCCCAATCTATTTATGCTCTGGATCGATCTAATCTCAGAAGGTTCTAGCCTAGATGTAGGAAACTTGAGTCCCTCTTTGTATGTTCTTGGTTATTTATTATCAAAGTAGTTCTATGCTCATAATTTCAACACTCAAGTTTTATCTCGTGATCTATTGGTCTTTTATAATTGGTTCAATTAATGTCTTATTTTAATTATTTAAAATTTATCTTAGTTATTACACAAATTAACGAGTAACATGTTAGTTTTTTGTTAGAAGGTAAAAATAGTAAAGTTTGAAGATAATCATAACGTGCCACAAAACGAAATGCCGGTATATGTAGAAATTAGAGTTCATATATGAAATATTGGGATCTGTACAAAATTTCGAAGGTCGCATAATTAATAAAATCGTCAATCGTGGATAGTTCAGCAAAATCGAAGAATCTGTTCAGGTGACAAGGATGCGACACTTACTTTCCATGAAAAAACAATGGATCTTACTTTATATCTCGCTCCAATATAACCGGGGATCACCGAATCATCTATGGTGCTGATTTGGCTGCCTTCCTCCAGACGTTTGCCAAGATAATCGAGAAACCAGAAAGCCTGACATTATAGAGTATGTTTCCAGTCTCAATTTTTGTGGCAATGTATTGATTTGAATTTTCCATGAGCATTTTTTGGATGCTCAAGAAAACTAGATATTGAGAAGTATGAGATGAGATATCTTGTTCATTGGCAAATTTTTGAATGGGTTGAACGCTGAACTTATTTGAAGTTATATGTACACTCTGACAGGTTGTTCCTCTACTAGTAGATGGTTCAGATTGAAGATAATCAGCGGTAGATGGTTCAAATTGTACTTTACCTAAGGTGTGGAAAAAACTGGACCTGAATAATTGAATCTTATAGTTTACTCATTGGACAAGGTTCTGCCCACGGTTAAGTCTTGTAATTTATCCAACAATTAAAAGTCGTAAACAGCTTCTGACAAGTTAATTTTCCAAACAGTGACTTGCTTTGCCGAAACTACTTTTCGCATAGCAAAGTTACTACTGACTATTAGGGTGGGGAGCCTTGGGAAAGGAAAAATTAAATCAATTCAAAGAAGAGTTGATATTCACCATTCACCAGTCCAAGCTGATGTTCCTGGAAATGTAGAGCTTGTCAATATATGCTATTACCGGGACTGAGTCATTGACATATCTTTTCATCTTCTTCTCTGCTGATTGACCTGCAAAATTATCATATTTTCACACAAAATCTCCGGTCTACTCGATAAGTTTCATGATGCATTCACTCCAAAAAGTACTAAAAGAAGATCGCTCGAGAAATAGGGTTACCATGTCATTGAACTTTTAGAAAGTTGTCATCTATGAAGCAGACCATATTTAGTGGTTATATGAGATTAGTTTCAAGGAACTCAAAAAGTACACAAGGTAATTTGTTTTTCATTACTCCGCCCCAAAAGGACAGTACCTAAAATAGCAAAGAAAACCAGAAAAACAGATGAAAAACAACTAACTACTCCTAAGGTAGCCTACACTGAAATTACTATGTCTAGAGCGGCATAAAATCAACCTAAGAAGCATGGATTAACTTAAGTAACTAGATATAAATTAGAATAAACTAACACCCTCTACACATATACAGTTGAATTTCAAATAACTTGTTATATTCTGTGTGAACATAATTCTAATTAGGCCAGACCGATACAACTAATGTTGGAATCTCAATAGCAATCAAGGTTTCATTGTGTATAAATATATGGTGGAATTGCAAAACTTATTTTACCGGTTTTGATTAGTATTTCTCTTTTCTGCTTGTAATTTTTCTCATCTTGGGTTTTCACTTAAATCATTAGTGTATATTTTTTTCTCTTTTCTATTTACGGTCTCGCGTTTGGTATTTCAACAATTGGTATTAGAGTGAGTTGAAGACTTTTTTGAAGATCACAATTTTTTGATTTATCGGAAATACAAACAATTTATTTTCGTATGGAAAAGAAAAAAAAAAACAGAAAAGATAATCACAACAATTTTAATGGTGAGAAGAAGAAAAAACAAAAATCTGTTTTTCTCTTAATTGTGAAGTCTAAGGAGAATATACTAGATACGAGGCTTTCTACCTAGTGAGAGAGAAAAAATTATATGATGGAGTTGCCAGAACAATAGGTGATGTTAGACATGTTCAAGATCTGAGTACTCTTGACTTGAAAGGGTACAAGTGCACCGGTGAAGGTCAAGTTGTGAAGATCACTCGTGGTTCTCTCATGAAAAAATGACAAAGAATGTAAGTGAATTTAATATTCTATAGGGTTGCAGTTGTAATGGATGCAACAGTTGGTGCTTCATTGTCATATAAAGATTTTATGAGGTTATGACGTAGGCCTTTAGGGTATGTGCATGAGAATGAGATGAATGAACTGAGTAAAAGAGGTCTACTAAATGGTCAAAGCACTACTAAAATAAAATTTTGTGAGTATTATATTTTTGAGAAACAAAAAATGGTCAAATTCAATACAACCAATCAACACAAAAAAAAACACTATATTACATCCATTTAGATTTCTGGGGACCATCATTGGTGTGTTCTCATGGAGGGTCACATTATATGTTGACACTGATTGACGATTTCTTCAAAAAATTGTGAGTGTTCTTTCTAAAAAAGAAAAATGATGTATTTTTTACCTTCAATGAGTAAAAAACGATAATTGAAAAGCAGATAGGACAACATGTAAAACACCTTTGCACCAATAATGACTTGGAGTTTTGTTTGAACGAGTTTAACTCTATCAAGTCAGAAGAGATTTTGAGGCATCTTACGGTTTAAAGTACTTGTGAGCAGAATGATGTGCCAGAGCGAATGAGTAAAACTATAATGGAGAAATTTTGGTGCATGTTTTCAGATTAGGGTTTACCTAAGTTGTTTTGAGATGAAGCTACTGAGACTGTTTATTACTTAGTGAATCATTTTTCATTGAGAGCTCTTAGTAAATAAACTACAAAAAAATTGTGGCCTGGTACTCTTGCTGATTACTCTAATTTGAGAGTTTTTGGGTGCTTTGCATATTATCATATTATCTAATTTGAGAGTTTTTGCTGATTACCTAAGTTTAGGAAGTGTCTATTCCTTGGGTAAAAGTGTGGCATCAAGGAATACAAATTATGGTGTCCAGTATTCACAAAAACAAGTGTCACTAGAAACGTAGTATTTGATGAAGCTGCTATGATTGATAATTCAACTCCTAACGTCTTGTCTGATAAGAACAAAGAAGTTTCAAGCAACGAGGTGAAAGTTAAAACTAAAGCATGGTTGACGTCAGAGTATTTGGGTCAAATAAGCTCAGATGTTCAGGGTGATCATAGTTCGACTCAATTATCGATATTGACTTCACTACAATATTGTATCGCTAGGAATAGTCTAAGAAGAGAGATTAAAGCTCCACCAAAATATGGTGAGGCAGATTTAGTTGCTTATGCTTTGAGTGTAGCTGAAAGCATTTATTCTAATGAAACATCGACTACTTATTTAGAGGTAGTGAGTTCAGATGAGTATGAAAATGAATGATTCCCAAGCAAGAGGAGATATAGTCTCTTTAGAAGAATGACATGTTGAACTTGGTTGAATTTCCAAATGACGAGAAATCAGTTCGTTGTAAATGAGTATTCAAGAAAAAAGAAGGTACACCATGTGTGAAAAAACAAGTACAAACCATGTCTTGTTGCTAAGGGTTCTAGTAAGATTCGAGGTGTATACTTCACAAATGTTTTTTCTCTAGTATTTAAGCATAGTTCGATTCGAGCTTTGCTGGATGTTGTGGCTATGCATGACCATGAACTTGAGCACGGATGTTAAAACTGCATTTTTATATAGAGAGCTTGATGAAGACAATTATATGCAGCAACCTGAAGGTTTTTAGTCTCGGGAAATGAGAACTGCATTTGTTTTATGAAGACGTCCTTGTATGGTTTGAAACAATCGTCAAGGCATTGGTATAAGAGGTTCGATTCATTTATGCTTGCTCAAGATTTCAAGAGAAGTGACTACGATAATCGTGTTTACATCAAAGAGAATAAAAACGAGTCAGTGATTTATCTGATTTTATACGTTGAAAACATGTTAATTGCTATGCATGACCATGAACTTGAGCACGGATGTTAAAACTGCATTTTTATATAGAGAGCTTGATGAAGACAACTATATGCAGCAACCTGAAGGTTTTTAGTCTCGGGAAATGAGAACTGCATTTGTTTTATGAAGACGTCCTTGTATGGTTTGAAACAATCGCCAAGGCATTGGTATAAGAGGTTCGATTCATGTATGCTTGCTCAAGATTTCAAGAGAAGTGACTACGATAATTGTGTTTACATCAAAGAGAATAAAAACGAGTCAGTGATTTATCTGATTTTATACGTTGAAAACATGTTAATTGCAGCTAAAGATGAAGTTAAGGAAGATTTGAGAGTAACCACAAAGATTCTTGGTATGGATATGCAGAGAGATCAAGAAGCTAGTAAATTGTACCTAAGTCAAAACAGTTCATAATTTTTTGCAAGTTCAACGTGAACAAGGCAAAAATTTTCAATACTCTGTTAGCAGCTCATTTTAAGCTTTCATCAGACTTATGCCCATAATCAGAAGATGAAATTCAGTATAGGTCACAAGTTCCATATTATAGTGCAGTGGGATCTCTCATGCATCTATGTTGTATATATTCAGATTTATCTTACGTAGTAAATGCAGTTAGTAGATACATGAAAAATCTGGGAAAGAAACATTGGACAGCTATTCTATGAATTCTTAAGTATCTATGAGGAACTAGTGATGTTTGTCTTCAGTTTGGAAGAAAAAATGAATCGATAATTGAGTATGTTGATTCTGACTATGCAAAAGATATTGATAAGAGTAAATCTTTTACAGGGTATATGTTTACAGTTGGAGGTTGTCCTATGAAATGTGAAGTTACCTTGCAAAATAACGTTGCATTGTATACGACAAAGACAAAATGTATGGCTAACAGAAGCATGTTAGGAGGCCAAATTGTTAAAGAGGTTGTTTGGTGAGCTTAGCCAAGATTTATTGTTTCCCACATTATTTTGCGGCAATCAATGTTATATTTCTCACTAAAGATTAATGTTTCATGAGAAGACGAAAGACATCAATATTCGTTATCATTTTGTTCGTGAAATTATTGTACGTGGTGTCTTTAAGATGAGTAAAATTAGTTCTCATGATAATTTTGTTGATGCGATGATTAAAGAGTTGAATGCAATCAAGTTCAAACATTATTTAAACTTGGTTGAGATTAGATATTGATTGTGACCTTCAAGGCTTTATGGAAGAGAAAGTTAATTTCTAGTTAATTTTTGGATTGATGTTCAAGAGGTATATTTTTATACAATGGAATTCGCATCAAGGTGAAGATTGTTAGATTCGATGTGACTTGAATTCTAATTAAACTAGGCTGGTAAGACTCACGATGGGATCTCAATTAAGATTTCATTGTGTATAAATATATGTTTGAGTCGCAAAATTCATTATACCAATTTTTATTAGTGGTTTCTCTCTTCTACGCGTAATTTTTTCTCGTCTTGGTTTTTCACGTAAATCATCGGTGTCTATAGTTTCTTTTTTCTATCTCCGAATCTGCGATCGTTATTTCAACATAGTTAATATGCGCTATTTTCTCACCATCCTTTAAGGGAAAGCTAACTAACCAGACAGACTGATAATAGTTAAAACCATTATAATAATAAAATTTATATGTTTGGCATGAGAATCCAAAACGAGGGAATAAATCTGTTAATAAAAAATAAATAACAAAAGGTAGGCAATTACTTGTTTCATTCAGTTTCAACAACAGCTGATCCCTTGTTGGAAGAGCATACATTCCAGCAGCAACAGCTGTTCTCACTGCCCATGTATGGTATGGTGCGCATACTTCTGTATAAGCTGTAGACGCAGCTTCCCTTAAAGAATAATCTCTGAAACAGAACAGTTCAACACAATTTAATTGACTGTTTGGAAATCATTCCAAAATCTAATTAACACTTACGAAATGTTTCATACCCATCAAATTCCAAGAGTTTTAGAAAACTAGATCATATCACAGTATTCACTTCAAAAGTGAAACAGAACAGCTCAACACAATTTAATTGACTTTTTGGAAATCATAGTAAGAAACTATTTAATACTTCTGAAATTTTCCATACCCGTCAAATTCCAATAGTTTCAGAAAACTAGATCATATCATAGTATCCACTTCAAAAGTGCAAGAACCATTTAGTGTTTATGTGAGAAAGATGTTTATGAAATGGACGTCAAATAAAAAACAACAGCAACGTGTCAGCTATCATTTCATTTCATAACTTGGTTGCTTCAGAGCTTGTAGTTCTGTTGAATGCTCTTTTAATTTTGTGATATTTTAATTTGCTAGTTCAGGAAAGAAAAAAAAGACTCACAAGTTGGTCAGCAGATACAAATGACCATAATAGTAAGAAAGAGCTACTACTTCAATTTTTCGTATTTTGTATGCAATAAAAGGTTTAGGCGCAGGAAAAAAAAAAACCATTAAAAATTTCCAATTCTAACATGGTCGCAGGATTCGTTTTATAATAAAAACATGTTGTGTACTCTAGCAAATTACATGGAAGTGAAAACGGAACCATACTATCAAGAAGACTTCATTATAGATAAGGAAATGAAAGAATAGGAACACTAAGTTCACTGCAAGGTGATGGTAACATTAAAGCGGAGGAACTTCCAACATTTTCATTTGGCTCGATGAATGCTATTCTTCGCCAACATTTTCAAGTTATAACGTTACAAACAGATAGCCCAAAAGGAAAAATGAGAAGGGGGAAAATGGACTTACTCAGTTGACAAAAACTGTTGAAATAAAGTTCTGATGAGATCAAGACCTTGCCTAACTCGGCGTAGATTACGAGAATGGCTTCCAGGAGATTTAACGGTGTCATTTGCAACGTCTAAATCAAGTATATTTAGCAAAGTCTTATATGTCTTTGACGCTTCTACAAGATCTCGCACCTAATTGAGTGACAAAACAACATTGGGTTTAAGAACACATAATTATCAACATTAAGGTCATCGGTCAAAGAACAAAGACAGCAAATTCATCAGCTTGCTTCAACAATGGAAAGAAAAAAGTTAGGATTTATTAAATAAACTAACACCAAAGAGTGCTCTAGTATGAATTACAGATGTAGAATTGTGCACTTTGGCTAAAAAAAAGAAACAAAAACATTAAATAAATGAAGTAAGAAATGGAATACAATGCAAGGCTTTTGTCTCCGCCTTGTTTCATCTGATCATGGAGTTTCTTGACCTTTTAGCAATAGGTTGCGCATGTGAAAAAAATATTCTGCTGAATTTTATTGAATTAAAAAAAAAAAAGCAATTCCTTCCAAATCAAAAACACATTTCAATGTAATTTATAACATGACCAAAGTAAATCAAATCTCAGTAGCTTTTGAGAGAAAGTGAGATCAATTGGTTTAATCACTTTGTTACCTTTGAATCATACTCCAACTCGGCGAACTTGAACGCGAGGCCAAGAGATCCAAAGAGAACGGAGACGAGAGAACAAGCTTCACAGAAAATATCCAACCGAAGCTCTTCCGAACCCTTCCTCGTCTTTATCAAATTCGCTAGATTCTGGAACGCCTCCGTCACAGCCGTGAGAGGCGTACACAGAGCTTCTTTAACCTTGAAATTCTCCGCAACAACATGATCCATCTCCGTCTAAGCTATCGATAAAAACCTAGGAAATTCAGCACCATAACTGCCAATTATCTTTGCAGCCGAATCCTAAACGCAGATAAGAAAAAGACATTTGATCCAGCAGATCCTGATGGATGGCTAAAAGTAAAATCAAGACGCGGTTTATAATCCGTTTTCTGGATTGTCTGATTCTTTGATGAAGGTTTGAAAGGGGGAAAGATGCAGAAGATTTGAGAGTAATATGTAGAAGTGCGTAGCTTGTTAGGTCTCGAGATGTCTGAAGATTCGCCGACGTTGCGGTCAATTCTGAGACGCGGGGAGAGAGAAAGAGAGAAGTCCATTTCTGGCGCAGCGACGATGCCACTATTTTCGCGCCACTCCATAGAAGAAGCGTCACCCAATCGCGCGTTATTGCTAACGGTAGAGTGACGACATCGGTTTGGTCTATTTTCACTCTCCAAACAAACCGACCGAAGCCCACAACAATTTCTGGGTTCAATTTGGTCCAGCTTCTACCGATTGACATCATTTTTCAGATTAAACAATAATTTATTTATTTTCAACCAAATAAAACAGTTTATCATTATTGTAGTTCCGTTGACATATTACATGCATAAATCATCATTTAATTTTGAGGAATCAGGCGATTATAGGAGCTTAGGGTCGGCAAAAATGGATTGGAAATCACATAAAATTAGTAATCGAGACAGTTCAAAATCATGATTACATTATTTGGGGTTCTTTCTTTTTCTATGGTCACTCCTCTCCAGTTAGCCCTATCGGAAAACTCACAATCAATTGAATTTCTCTTGGTTGCAATGAAAATGAGAAATTGCCGGCGCAAACAAAATCAACAAAATTAATGACAGTTCACGAAAACCAAAATTCCAAGATGTCCGATGAAATTATACCAAATTCAGTGTCAAGTAAATGTAGTAAATTCTATGCAAATACACTCATATTTCAGTTAAGCTAAAACAAAAACGTAAATAGAAGTCTGACAGACGGACAAAATAAGAGTAAAATCAGAACAGTCATATAATACAGGTAATCCGCTTGGCAGACAATCAACGGTATGCATGCATCTGATTAAAAACGAGAGGTGGTTAAACCGAGTAAGAAACAGATCAAAATACACTACAGCCCTGAATATATATAACACGGAACACGTCATTAGAAAAAAGGCCTAAAGTAGGAGGATAGGACATAAACTGTGAGAGAAAAAAAAGCAAGAAAATAAATTTGACAAACACTCCGCAATCATCATTCAGGCCTAGGAGAAGCAAATACTCATCCTCGTTCTTCTTTCTTTCTCTCTTCTTCTTTTTGTGGCCTAAAAGTAACCAAACTGGATCGACCAGCCTACCCAATCTCATCCAATCAATCCTCGAATTCATGGATGTGATCTAGAAGATAGTTCGCAGCCAGCTCCTCGTTCTTGTTGCACGCAAAGAAAACTTCCAAAACAATCGCTCTGTCGAACCCCATGGCTTCAAGCTGGTTTCCCACAAAAAAAATCAGTTGGGTTGAGTGCCTTAATTGGCGTCTAGATGCAATTGAACTAACAAGATTTTGACATGAAATAAAAACAACATTTCTCGCTCAGTGGAAATTGAAGAACAAGACAGCTCAAATGACGAAGAAAAATATTGAAAGATGATATAATGAGAGTTGTACACAAGCTAGACAAGGATGATGGAAATTAAGCAAACAATCATGCAAATAGGCTCCAATCATGCAAATAATTGCTAAATTATTTTTGTCAATCAAGTGCCAAATATTCCAATTTCACACAACAAACCAACAAATAACAAGAGCTTAAACACACCAAGGTTCACAACCATTATGAATGGCCATGATATCAACGGCTCTGAACAATATAAAAGTACTTCAATTTTGAATCTATGTTCTTCACATAACGTCTATTTTCAGCAAGCTCTTTTGATAAATACTCAAAATTCCATATTGTTAGTCAAATATATCCAATGGCTCTCGCAATTGGTTAAAATCATCAGTCTAAGAACTTGGTTCACATGCTCAGTATTAACTTGTTTTCCAATGAAAAAAGAAAACTGATACACAACAGGCTTTTTTTTCAAAAAAAAAAACATTTAAAATTAAAAAATACAATGTGGTCTTACCCGTTGAATGGCTTCTCGCTCTTCAGGGGTTACAGTTACAGCCTGTGGCATTGCTCCTGCCAGCTGCCCGAGTATATTCCTGAATAAGTCGGAAAGAAGATACCATCAACTTCTACCATGAGATAAATTAACAGACAACCATTAGTTCAACATAAAGAGTAAATAGCAGTCAAAAGAAATCCCACCCCTCTCCGCCTTCAACAGGCTCATTGATTAGCCGGAGAAAGTCAGCTTGATGCTCTTGAATTAACCTCATAAGAACTGGATTTTGTTTACCGAGCTCTTGAAGCATGGGCTGCAACAAAAACAGAATAAAACATCAACCTCAATGACATGCCACGAGTTGAACCATCCATCGCCAATCCGAGAGAGGCCACCACCCAAGCTCGGGCTCGGGTATTTTCTAACAAGTTTGTTCCTTTTGCAGGGGAGGCAATACAAAGACTCAATATATTGTAACCTACCTTGGAGGACAAAGAAAAGTCCAATTCATTCAATTTTGATGTCAATACACGACCCAATTGGTCTATGAAGGAGGGAACATGTTCCATTTGAAATACAAGATGTAACACTTAGCTTTAGGTTTAATTTTTGCAAACAAACTTTAGATTTATATTTGAACTTTTGTGCATGGTCATGTAAGGCCCATTTAGGCGCCAACTTGGCTGTCTTTTGGTGGAGAATGGACCATATGCTAGTTGTCAAAGCAACTAAGAATGGAGACTACGTTTTGGATTCGGCTCAGTTGGATCTCCGAAGCTGTTTGAGCCTTTTTGATGATCTTCCCGGCCTTAAATCACAACGACGTCTTCTGACGAAAGGTAGCTACTTCCTCAAGCTTTCCAAAGAGGGGGGAACGTTAAAATCAAATGCCGTTTGCTTAGTCGGCTACAACAATTACCGAGAGCCCAGTGCAAGCAAGTTACTCAGCTTGGACTTCTCAACTTCTTTGCCAAAAATTCGGCCCAAGTCCAAATTGAAAAGGAAGCTAGGGTTGGCAGATAAAGAAAAGGAGAAATATAGCTGCTCACGTGGCTGAAGTTATTATTGGGAAAAAATCAAAGGTTTCACCATCTTTCTTTTTGCGTAATAGGCCAAAGCTGGAAAGCTTGTGATTCATCCGATTTGACACATTCTTACTTATCTTTGAGAGCTAGGATTTCGTGAATGGCTGATTAAATTCTCCCCTTTGCAGCTTGTAATCTTCAAATTTGATTGAATAAAGATTTATCTTTTCAAATTTGATCTCTCCCCTTTGAAGTTTGCCGCTTCAAAGACTCGGTCTCTGAAAACTTGTTTTCCGGCCACCGAGAGACAAACCCCCCAGAGTTGATCGTTTTCCGAGTGAGCAATTAATCTTTACCACTTTTCTCCAGTCATTTCATGGTCTTAGGGTGAGATTGTGGATCCTAGCTCTTTCATTCATCTCATTCTCATTTTGAGAATCATTTCTTCTAAATCCAAGCACCCCAGGTTGATTTCCGGTGTGTTTTTCGGGTACCGACCAAACCACTCATTTCTCCCAAAGGAATTCTCTCAATTTTTTTGAGAGATCTCTTCCTCATCCATCTATCTAGATTCATCCTCAACCTCGTCCCAAAATACGCCCCCTCATTCATTGAGAAGAATGATTCAAAATCATCCTTGATTTGGAATTCTCTATTTGGTGAAACCTTAAAATTCTGCCTTGACCATTCGAATTTCGTTTAGCATATATTTTTGTTCCCACGATCATTCCTCTTCAAATTTTGGAGGATATCATCATCTTTTACCCCTCAAAATCCCAGATTTTTCGGAGCTGCCTAGTCAAACTCTAGCTACTGTTTGATTGGATATCTCACAATTGGCTGAAGGGATTGCCTTCAATTTTTGAGGTGATTCACTCAACCCCTCCCCAAAGATCCATTACAAATTTCAACCCTAAAATCTATTTCTTTGTTGAGATATCATCATTCCTTCCCAAACTCTAATTCTGTTTTCTTTTTTACAGATTTTCGTTAAACCCTAATCAGTTTTCCCATTTTTTGTTCCTCCCACTCCATTTCGTGTAACTCAACAACGGGAGGTAGAATTTTCAGAAAAAGAGCAGAAAAGGACCTGAAGAATCTGTGGGTTAGCCTGCACCATTGCCCTCAAAGCTTGAAACTACAAGGAAAGACAATATCAGTATCACCATTCACAGAGTGTACTTTCCTTTGTTCAAATATGACCAAGATAAGGACAGAACCTGCTGGCTGTTGCGTAAAAAATCAAGAGTTCCTGCCCCAGCACCACCTGAACCTACACTTGGAAGACCCTGCATCCACAAAATTAAAGTAAATTCAACGTTGTTATAAGTCCTCTACCCTAAGGCACACATCCAACCCCAAAGCAAAATTAATTGCTTGTGTACTTTGGGTCCCTAAAATGAGATCATTCAGAAATTAGAAGGCGTGCTTTGGCAACAAAACCCAAATGCCAGATACAAAGAAACACACGATCAGGTATAAGTTGATTCTGGAAAGGAAAAAAAATGAAATAGGGGTGAAAGGTAAGATGGCTTGCTTTTCTACTTTTACCTGGGGAAAGAGGTCTAAAGGATTGGCATTTGGACCACTTGATGGAACAGCATCAGGTTGAACAGCCTGAGGTGGCGGTATTTGAGGAGTTGCTGCTGGACCAGGAGGAGCTCTAGCCACGGATGGAGCTTCAGCATTCTCAGGTATACCCTTAATGATTTTTACTTTGGTTTAGAAAGACGTTATTTTAGCAAACAATTAAGCTCTTAACAAGTTATTTACATATTTGACAATTAAACAAAAGTTAGAATTTCACCACGTTAATATCACTGATCCAAAAAAAAAAAACAAATGGCCATGATCACCATTTGGACCGCAACACTAACCTAATAACCTCAAGAGATAACAATCAAATGGAACGTTGGAAGCCTTGTGTCAATACATATTCGTATATACTTACAGAATATAGATATTCCACTGCTCTTTCTGGATTATTGTAAGCAGCACGCAGAGCTCGGACAACAGTATCTCTATCCCAGGTTCCTCCACCCATATCCAAAATTTGTTGCACAGTCTGCTCTAAGATATTGCCAGCAACCAGATTAGATGCTGCTTGGCCATACATGTCAGCATCTGAGCTGCTGCTTAAGTTGAAGAGCAGAAAAGCCATGAGTTGGAAATATATAATTGTGCAATCAGACAGGAAAAAGATTAATTTTTTGGGTTAAATATAAGAACTAGAAAGGAGAGAGGGCCCCTACACAGCAGCAACTGCAGAAGAAGGAGCAAGTGCAGGGCTGAAATTATAATACTTAATCAGTGAGATGAGGAAAAATAATCAAAATGATTGTATGGTGCAGAGTATAATTGACTCACGGAGCTGGGAGTACTTGAGAGGTAGGTTGTGCAGTGACCAGAGGAGTTGAGGCAGGAATCACTGCACTCGTCTCTGGAACCTGCATAAAGGAGATGGCAGTTAATACTACAAATTACTATTTAATTAAGACAGTAAACAAATAATAGGGAAGTTAGCAAAAAAATGTTCAAAACTAAATAAAGCCCATATGTTAGTCATGAAATCAATGATATATACAATTTAGAAAAACACACAGAGATAAAACAAGTGTCAGCAACTTTTATGGAGAACATGTCCATTTTCAAAGTAGATTCCCGACTTTTAAATGTGATTTTTTAAGCTTCAGAGCAAAATGTAAAAGAAGATAGAAGCTATCAGCATATAAATAAAAACTAGTAAAATGTGGGATCAACAAAGCATAATCAAATACGTTAACATAAGCTATCTGCCATTTCTTGAAGTACACGCTTAATAAAATTCCAGATAGCTGAAGTTGAGATCTAGATACAAAGTCAACTGAATTCTATATTCTACTTTTGTCACCTTTGTTGCAGCAGTTGCAGGTCTATTGGTTGCAGCCTCACCAGGGGAGCTCTTATTCTGTGATGTTTGAAGAAAATCAGAATGACTACAAGTAGCCATGGGATGAAGTAGTAGTTCCATCACACACATCAGACAATGTATCGGGCGTGTATTGAGCACTTTATTTCTCTTCTATTTATTTTTCTTCAATTAAAAGTTTGCCACTAATTACCTTTGTGAGCATAACCACAATAAAGCTATTTTCAGCAACTTTATTTTCATCCAGAGTGGATCCATCTTTGAGGACCTTGCCCTGATGAATTAGCATGGTTTGTGCAGCAGGATAAACATCAACACCCTGAACAGCTTCAATGTTTTTCTTGACATCAGAAACCTGCCAAGGAAAAAGTGTTTCATTTACTCTATCAAAGAGTATATAAGTACCATTTGAAACAAAATCCGAAGAAGTTCCTCCAATTTGAGCTAGTATGAAATGAAGACGCAGGGGTTTTTCTTCTCAATGAAATGATTGAAACTCTAATCAAAAGTGCCTTCCCTTACCCATAATTTTTTTTAGCTTTGACGAACTAACTTTTTCAACATTAACTAGGGAAGATAACAGGAACGGTACATTAAATTCTTATAAGCAGTGAAAAGAATTAGTTATTTTCTCAGAACACTATAATTCGTATGATGAAATACAAACTTGAACAGCAATCTAGTAATTTAAATCTTGTTCATTTATACTGAAACCATCCTGGTTAGCTTATTAGAACCATGGCTAGTAAAGTGATCCAGACAATATAAATTCAGAAGTTTCTTTCAAGTCATAGTAAGTAGGTCTTATAACTACAAGGGGGCATACGGTCTGAAGGCTTTTCACATCGTTTGAGACTTCAATATTGGAGCTAAAAGAAAGTACACCTTCATAGACAAGATATATACCAGTTGAGGTAACCTTTTAGCTCATACGCAATGCCCCATATAACAAATTGGAATGCAACTGTCAATATCCAATGCATAAACGAACAAACTGTAAACCACTAAATGCTACCTCCACATGTATGGTTGAGAAATTGCCAGACACCTCAATTCCATCATTAAATCTACTCTATCAATAATAGACTAAAATTTGACAGTCTAAATGCTAGCAATTCCTCTTTCACAGCGCACTCTTTCTCTATTAAAACACCTTCTAAGACGTAACAATCATATAATTTTGCTTCCCATTCCCAGTAATCCCAGAATCTCAATCCAAACTACCATGTGGAATAAAGGATGGTCATAAAGCAAGATCAATAACTAGTGTAATTGAACATAAGCGAATAAAAAGGAATTAAGCATTTTAATATGGTAGGTGGGAAATATAACAATGAACAAAAGCCCAATCAACCATGAATTGTAGAATATAATCACTGAGTTAGAACTCTATACCACCAACACAACACATACCCTTTTATGTTGATCACAACCTCTAATTTTACTCTCATGTGGCACGGTAGAAGAACCTTCCATTGTTCATATTCCGTACATTATATAAGCGAATAATAGCATAACTCTCTATCCAATAAATCCAACTTTGTGTAAGATCCTAATGGCCTCCTAAGGCCGTAATCTATTTCCACTGAATGGCAAGATCTTTCTCATCTTCTTAATTCCGAGAAGCTTCCTATTTTGCTCGTCCTTTCTTATTCAAATTTCCAACCCCACGTTTTCAAAATCAGAACATTAGAGTTAAGCTCGTCCAATTACCTAGTCAGAAAAAATCAACCAAATATTATCATTTCAAATGGTTTGGAATGCTTTGGATCCTTTCCCTCTTCTCCTCAAGTTCTGGATAATATAACTTTCACACCAAATCCGGAATTCACCATTTGGGAGTCCGTAACACTGGTCATGAGAACTGGATGTATGCCTCCCTCAAAGACCCTCTTCTGGCTCAAGTAGTAACTTATCCTTCTGCAGCTAAGATTTGGGATGCTGTTGGCCGTTTATTTATCAACTATGCTGTGTGTACTGAGTTGTGAGACAAACTTCAACAAATCAACAAACATGGTCTCTTGACCACTGAATACGTTCAGAAACTACTTTTTAGTGCCACAATCAGGCGATAATTGGTGAACCTATCTACCCAAAGATCAGCTAATATACTTGGAGGTTTAGTATAACACAGTTGAACCCACCATTGAGGATGTGAGCTATGAATTTTGCCTTAACAAGCGGAATCATGCTCTTCCCTTGCCTATGGCACCTTAGAAGGTTCCTCATTGTTTATATTCCATAGATTATATATGCAAATAACAACCGAGTTTCTATAGCCAAAAGTCCAAATCTAAGTTTTCCTATTGCTCAAGAAACTTCCCACCTAAATACTAAAAGCGCTTCACTTCCAAATCAATATTCATAAATAAACTTGTTTCCCAAGAAACAGGCAAGTGTGACAACAAAATACAGGTTTTTTGTCAGAGAAAGAAAGTAGAAGAAGAACAAATAACATTGAGATCAAGCAAGAAAAACGCTATAACAGCGAATGACGAAGTTCCTGCACCATCTACAATATCCAGCAAACCAAATTCCATCCAGAACTAGAAAAAAAACATAAAAGAGATTTGAAAACGCTGAGAAAACACAATCATCGCGTGGATGCAAATTATAGTCGCAACTAGAATTCGACGAACCGTATCTTCGGGCAGAACTTGTATTTCGAAGAGAGTTCCTTTAAGAGTCTTCACAAAAATCTTCATCTTCAAGAGTAGATTGTCGTCCACACGATCGAAGCCTGCGAGAGGAGAGTGCGCTCCGATCCACGAAGATTACAGGGCCGGGGAGAGCGCGATCAGCAAAACGTGCAGGGAGGGTTATAAAAAGTGGGCTTAGATCTGACTGACGTGGCAGCCAAAGAGTGGAACGGTCAATAAATTCTAAATTCCGAGTTGTAATACTATCTGTGATGCTTATCTGTGACGACTCACCATACCCAACCTCCTATGCAGAGTCGGTTCATTTTTTTTAAGAAAGTACAACCAAACAATGTGACATGAGATTGGACCAAAGTCGATTCGGTATTAAATTTAGAAAACTGAAACCCAGCAACTAGAATTTTAATTCACTATTCAAGAGGATTTTTTAAGGTTACTTTCAGCTTTGGTGTTTTATTTATTGACGGTGGGTATTCAATTTTGAACTTTTATTTTGTAGGTTTATTTTTAGTATTACATTGGTTTACAATTTTAGAGTTTTAAGTATTCAATTTTAACTTCAGTGCAATTTGGTTTTGATTATTTATAACTAAAATTGAAAGCCAAACCAAATATTATGGTTTTTGCATGGTTCAGTGCGAATTTTGGTGTTCAGTCTAACGGAATTGAAAGTGAATACACTAGTAAAACCATTTGGGATTGGCAGTCCTAAAGAGAATTAGGTTTTAGTGAAGGAAATCAAAGTGAAACTAGTTGGTCAGTAGTGAAGCCATTAGTTGTTTAGATGCTGAGAGTCTCCTCCTCAAACACGCCTAATCGTAACTTGGTTTTATAAGAGCATCCTTAAATGCTTAAGTTGGTTTAGAATGGCAGATGCCACATGCCACATGCCAATTCGCTCCCGCCCTTCAAATTTGAGGAGGGATGTCTATCGAAAATGTCCAAACATGTGAATACTTCTACACAATCCTGGTTGATTCTTTGAAACTACATCCTTACTTTTGTTGCTCAATCGTGGAATATAGTTTTACATTTGCTTGAAAAATTCACCCTATCAACCCTTGGCTTGGACTGCATCAAACCAAACTGGTGCACCCACTTCCCTAGTTCAAGGACAAACCATTACAATAAATTGAACGAGAAACATTCCTAGAGCAATCATGATTGTTGGGCTGCTTCATCGGGCTTTGAAAAGATTTATTGAGTTTATACAATTAAAAGTATTTGGGTCGTATTCTAGGTGCATTTCTTTCCTTGAGGTATATACTTTTGATTTTCGGGTAAAAGACTTAAGGTTAATCCAAAATGAGCTCGAGTTTCGGTTAAAAGTCTGATTAGGATCTGAGTTTAAAAAAATAAATTTTGGGCTCCTCAGGCGTCCAATACAAATGCACTGACCTCCATCGGACGCAGTTTGCATCTGTATCGAACGTTCGATACAGACGCGTGACCTCCCATCAGACTCAGACTGCATCTGAACCCCCAAAATCTATAAATTTGCTCATTTTTTGTTCCTACTTACTCAAAGTGAGTCGTTGCGAAATTCTGCCAAAGTTTTATATTTTTTTGAAAATGCATGCCGATCGTGGAAAACATATTCGAGTCGTTAGATAACATCATGAAGGAAACGAATCAAATTGTACGTAGCGTGCATCCATATGGATACAAATTAATAAAAAATAATTTTATAAATTGATATCATTCACCAATTTCTCAATGATGACTTGTATGTGATAATAAATATTTGTAATTCTATAAATATGAGTCGACCAAAATTTTAAAAAAAAATAGTTCATAAAACATGTTAACATTAACGACAACTTAACAATCAAATTGTACGCATACTACGATAAGTAACTTCTAATTTCTTAGATAAAAATCAAATACTCAAGAACAAATGCTGGGTGAAGTGAGATTGAGATTGTGAGAGAATTTGAGATAATTCGATGAAATTTTTTTACATACTCCAACCCCCTTTTATAATACCACAAAATCTAGTCGTTGAATTAATCAACTGCTAGATTTTAGACCGTTGAACGATCCAATGGTCTGATGACCCTTGCCGACGCCAGCTAGAGAGAGAGAGAAGAGAATCGAGAGGGGTCTCTCTCAACTCTCTTTTCGTCATTTTTTGACGAAGAGAGAGAGAGAGAGATAAAGTCTCTCTTTGAAGAAGAGAGACCGCCGCTCTCTCCATCGATGAGAGACCGCCTCTCTTCGTGAAGAGAGATCTGCTTAATCTTCTGAAGACTACGGTCAGCGGTCGGCAGTCCAAGGTTGGGAAATGCAAAAATTATGACGTTGAAGACAAAGACGACGGAGACGAAGACGATGGTCGACGCCGACGAAGAATCGATGAGGATCCCTCGAGCTCGACCTCCATGAGTCATCAAGAAATGCAAAAACCTTGACTACGATGAAGACGACAGAGATGAAGACAATGGCAATGGTCGATGCTGACAAAGATGAAGAATCAACGACGCTTCTTCGGCCTTAAGCTCGATCGTTAGCATCGGGAAGGGGAGGGGAAAGATCGAGGCTCGGGGACTCAGGATTTTTTAGCCTGGCGAGCCAACTTGTGAGCCAATTCGCGAGCCTTGCTCACTCGCTCGAGCTCTCGAGCCCGATATCGAGGCTCGAGCTTGACATGGCTCGATACTGTAGTCATTCGAGCCTGGCTCGCTCAATCAGAACTACCCAATTTCTACAAATCGATAATCAAAATTTAAAAATTAACTAATTGACTACCGCATTGGCTCTACCCAAAAACCACGTGGTACGGCAGGTGAGTGCGCTAGGTGACGTTGATGCGTGGCACCGACACAGGATGCAAGTCGCACCCACCCGACCATCCGCGTCCTATTTTTCTATATGTATGCCTCATTTTTCTCTTTTTTTTTTCAGAAACCTCTTTACTTATTTGCTGAAACTCTATGAATACTTTCAATTTTCAATATACATAATAATTTTGCCCAAAAGTGGAAGACCTTCAAAGTCTCTATAAGCCTAAAAAAGGATAAGTCTGATAGTGAGACGTCTTTATAGGCCTTAAGGAGGAGACGTCTAGTGTCAGATATTTTATATTGTATCAACATGTGATCCTAGGCAACAAGGATAACCGAATGTTTCGTATCTGAAGTTTAGGTCGACAATACCATGCACTATTTAGTGGTGTCTATGAACCATGTCATCATTCCGCCTAAGTGTAATATGTTCTTAATAGTTTATTCGCTTATAGCTGACATGTTTGAGAAGATCGGTTTATGCTTCTTTGTCAGATATGGAATCTTAGCGCATAGCTTTTGGTCTGATTATTTTATGCTAACTTGGATACAACTGGCCGGGTTAGTGGTAAGAGTTTTATGTTTTGGAGATGAGCTGCTAGTGACGACTACTACGATCAACCATATGATCGTCTTCCTAGATGATGAGGGTGACATAGGCGAGGCTCATTACCACCCCTCACAACCATGCACGTTCATCAATAACAGTCTTGGCATAACATTTTACTATTGGTCAAATAGACCATAGATCTATTCCATAAGCCCAAGGCAGGTAAGAAGACTGTGACAGTCCGAGTCATCCACAACATCATTGGTCACACCATCCTCTCTCGAGATAAACATCTTAAATTGGTCAATTATATAAATTTATATGTGATATAAATGTTGTAAATGAGGGAGTGTTTTAACATAAGATACATGATTTTGAGGCACATGACCGAGATGCAGAAGAGAGATCTGAAGAACCTTCCTTATTGTGTGCACATTCACAAGCTCATTGAGGAGATGACTAGGCCCATTTTAGCAAATGAGTTAGTTATATATGAGAGACAAGGAGACCCATGAGATATACTCAACAAATCCATAACCCCCATCTTGGAGGTGATGACGAAAAGCCCCTCTAGGATAATGATGTGGCCAATCCTTCCCATCCTCCTCTTCATTATCCTCATCAGAATTTTCAAAATCACTAAAGGAGTCAAGTACCTTGTCCTCCTTGGCCATGAAGCACATGTTAGTATCTCCTCGTCTTCGGATGAGGAGCTTGATGAATCACTGTCATCCCAAGTTGCTTTCATGGCTTTCTTCTTGTAAGCCTTGGGATGCTTCTTGATTCTTGGACAATCAGACTTGTAGTGTCCCAATTTCCCACACTCATAGCATTTGACTTCTTTTTCATCTTCCTTAGGATGCTTTTCTTTTCTTGGGAACTCCTTTCCTTTCATCCTTTTTCTTTGAAGGAACCTCTTGAATTTCCTTGTAATGAGGGCGACATCTTCATCATCTTCTTCACTTTCGTTTTCGGTTTTCTCTTGTTTGCTGGATGATGCCTTGAGTGCAATGTCCCTTTTCTTAGTTGGTTCCTTCTCCTTAATTGCTTCCTTCTCATTGGCTTTCATCGTGATCTCATGAGTCATTAGAGATCCGATGAGTTCCTCAACTTTTAGAGTCTTGAGGTCTTTAGCCTCTTGAATGACGGTTACTTTTGGTTGCCATTCTCTCGGAAGGACTCGAAGAATTTTCCTAACACATTCTTCATCTGTATAAACTTTGCCAAACACTTTTAACCCATAGTAATGTTAGTAAACCTTGCAAACATGAAACTAACCAATTCATCACTTTGCATAGAAAACAATTCATATTCATGCACAAGCATACTTAATTTGTTTTCTTTTACTTGGTTAGTTCTTTCAAGGGTTACCTTGAGTAATCGCCAAATTTCTCTAGCATTATCACAACCTTGTACTCTATTGAATTCATCATCATTTAAGGCACACTACAAGGTGTTCATTGCTTTGGCATTTAGACTTAATTTCCTTAAGTCATTCTGATCATATTCATTACTTGGTTTAGGTATATTAATGTCATTCTCAGTTTTGATTGGCACGTATGGACCATTTTCAATTATATTCCATACGCTGTAGTCCATAGCTTGGGCAAAAATTCTCATCCTAGTTTTCCAATATACATAGTTATTTCCATAAAAAATTGGAGGTCTAGTAATAGATTGACCCTCTGTGTGTGAGTTGTTCATATTAAAAGTCCTAATTTAATTTACTCAAAAAGAACAATAGAAAAATATAGGTTAATCAATTTAAATATCTGCTCTGATACCTATTATAGGATCGAGATTAACCTGAGTGTGGGGGTGAATTAGGTCAACTAAACTTTTTCGTTTACTAAGTTAAATTCGTGCGAATTGTTTAGTTATTTTCTAACTCTAGTGCGGAATTCTTAAACAAATAAGTAAGAATTTAGAGTAAGAAAGTGACACCGGTTTGGTAACGCGGTTCGGCCAACCTTGCCTACGTCTGCGCTTCAAGGTACCTCCTTGAAGATCTTTCCAGCTCAAACCTTGAGCTTCACTCCGATTGACTTACGAGTGTCAACCAAACCTTTGACTCTTTTCTTGAAGGAGCGTCACCCCTTTTACAAAGATCGTTCAATGAAAAACAACTTAAAATTTGTACGGTTATAAAAATCGACTCACTTAATCTCAAGAAAGATATACAAATTTAGTACTAAGATTTGAGAGAGTAAAAAGTTTGAGAATAAAATTTGGCAGCAATTCGGCGTAGTTTTCTCTCGGTAAAATCGTCACTTCAAAATGAGATCGCTTCATCTATTTATAGATTGCTGCTGATCTGTCCAGTTGGGTCGACACAAATCCTGTTTGGGTCGACACAAGCACTAGCCGGTAGACACATAAAAAATATAGTCGTTGAGAGTTTTATGACTGTTGGTTGTGATCTGCTGAATTGGGTCGACACAAATGCTGTTGAGGTCGACACAAAATCTTCTCTCGAAATTGTTGGGGTCGACGTTTGTGCGGTCGACACAAAAATGAGTTGGCTTAAACTTTAGTCCACAAGTAAAATGCAGGAAGGGTCGACACAAGGCTTTGGGTAGGGTCGACACAATGTTATATCTGGGGTCGACACAGACAGTTTGGATGGGTCGACACATTTGCACATTGTACTGCCTTTTTGGGTCGACGCAAGATAGGTGGGTCGACACAAATGGAATGACTCGCCTCTGTTTTGAACAGGGGTCGACACAAAAACTCTAAGGGTCGACACAATCACTGAAAGGCTGAGCTTCTGGATTTTCTTAAGGGTCGACACAAACATTATAGGTCGACACAATTTTTGAAGGCTGAGCTTCTGGATTTTCTTAAGGGTCGACACAATTTATGAAGGCTGAGCTTCTGGATTTTCCTAAGGGTCGACACAATGACACTATGGGTCGACACAAACTGCATATATATTTGAATATTCGGCATCACTTAACCAAATTGTTAGACTTTAATTGTACCCTTCAAAGAGCGTATTTCTCATGAATGGATAAGTCTAATTTAAGCATTGTAAGGTGTTTATTTTATCTTTCACGCTCATCTTACATAGTTATCATAAAAAATAATTGATTGATTTAAAACACTTTTAAAGCCAACAATCATCCCTTTGCTACATGCACCATACAATGATGATTGAATATCTACATTAGGTTTGTCATCATAAGCCCGATATTATCATCAACTTGTACTGTTTCTACCATCGGCTACTCAAAATATACCACCTCATGTAACCAATCCATATTCGCTTAAGCTTGTGCTCCTATCTCCTTCACTGAACCATGATATTCCCACCAATTGCTCAAACTTCCCTCCTTGCAAAAGAACTCTAATTATTTATTTTGTATTTTCTATAATAGCTAAGTGGTATGAGTTTCAAAGCAGAAAATTATGTGTATATATAGAAAAAGTGGTGCAGAAGGTCGTGTGTGCGATATGCCCTGCCCCGCTGACGCACGACAGGTGACACTTGTCGCTTATAGGTGCGACCTGTCGGGCCTTGTTAAGACGCGACAAGTGTCTCATGCCACATGTCGGTGCCACTTGTCGCGCCCCTTTGAGACGCAATAGGTACCACTTGCCCCACCCTAAATACACGTGGTAGGTGACACTTGCTATGCATTAATAACGCGACATCTACGTGTCAGTGGTTTTTTAGTAGTGCAGCCAGTGCCATCATGACCGATTTATTAATTTTTAAAGTTTGATGGCCGGTTTGCTAGAAACTAGGTAGTTCACTAGCTTATTTAGAAATTATCCAAAATTAAACTAAACATAAAACTTGAATTTTGTAAAATATGTGATTATAGTGAAGTAAAATAACTGCCTTATTGGTATGACATTATTTCCAAAATTATTGAACTCCATACAAGATTTATTAATTTGGATTAAATATTTCTTTGAGATGCCTTCTTTCATTTTGTTACTTTTAGAAACAAATATACTGGTAACAGTCACATCATTTATCTAATCCCTTGAAAATAATAGATATATATAGATGGGTGAGCATGAGTCACATTGGGTCCAGTTACAACCAAATCAATTGAGTTGCAAAAGAATCTAGTAAAAACAATAAGATCTGAAAAGATTGACAAAATCGAATGATAAAAGAATGTCATATTCAAGTTTCTTCTGTAGATTCACTCTCACTTGTAGGTTATGCTATAGCACAGGTTGTAGTACGAATAATGACGAGAAGAATCTCTGTTAAATCAATGGTTGACATTGTCTACCAATTGGTTTCTTCTCTCAACCTATTCCAAGCTTAAGGCAAGATAGATGAGATCATAAGCCTTAAGAGTAGATTTTATTAATTCCTTATTGAGCTAAGATTTTTATTAATTAAAAATATTTTGTTAAATTATAAATAAATCTAACAACTAAATCAATTCAACTAATGTATGTGCAATTTTCTAATTGTATGTTAGAATTCACTAAATTTGTTATAAATGTGGCATGTAAATTATATACGAGAGTTTATCTAATAGAGTGCATCTCAATATAACCAAAGAAAATTTAATTCATGCTCAAATTAAAAAGAAAACAAAATAGTTTTTCAAAATTCATATATACAGCTCTTAAGAATATTTTTAGATTAACCACAGTAACTTAACAATTACGGTGGCATGTCGGACGTTGTCCAAATCAGCTCTGATTCATATATACAGCTCATTCTCGTCTTTTTAACATTTCAGTGTTCTTTTTATAAAAAATGACATTGATTTTTAAAATTCATGTCAAATCTTTCTCTCCACTTAGTTGTAGTTTCATAATTTGTGCAGATTTTGTGAAGATATTGTTTTTCTCTAATTAGTTGGATACCCGGTTGATTGGCCATTTTAAGTTCTCCACTCTTTTCCTTTCTAGTATAATTATCCTCAGCAAATTACAGCAAAATAGACAATCATTAGGAAGATAAAAATGATAAAGGAGTAATCAAGATTTTCGAATCTTTTTGTTAACAGCCAATAAAACTATGCTGCAATGCTCCTCACAACATTTAACGTACAACATAGTTAAAAATGTAAAATTTGTTATCTTAATTTGAATAATTTTATAAAATTTAAAAATAATAATTAAATCTTTTTTAAGATTTTATCGTTGCGCTCTCATGTTCATAGAGGACTCTACAGTGAGTGGCTTGATTTATAAAAAAATAATGAAAAAACCTAATTCCCAAAATGTATCGTTGGTTGACGGGTTGGATCGTGTTCCAGCCATTACTAACATGCAATCCGCAATCATGCCCCCAACCAACCCATGAAGCAAATCAGACACCGATATCCATTGACCAGTTACAAAGTGTTCGGTGAGGTCTCGTGGATGGACACGGGTTTGTCCATCATCATATACATATAACTTCTTAGAAATTACTTAAATAATAATAAGGACCCACGATAATTGACATTAGAATACAACACCCCAAGAGGAAATAAAGTCAACTTTGATTTTTCTTAACAATAAAGAAATTCAAAGAAGAAGTTATAGAGTCATAAGAAGGGACAACCTTGACTCTGTTTTACGCATTTTTCATACTATTGGAGACGAATAAACTAAAACAATGAAGATGAAAGAAACACAAAGAATAATATTAAGTTTATCATTTTTATGTAACTTTTTATTATACGCTCTGATATATTAAAATATATTTATTGTATTATATTTAAAATAATTCTTTATTATGTTATTTTACACCGATAACAAAATAGATATATACAATAAAAAAATATGATATGAGATCACCCATGAATTAACGAAAAATTAAAATTTTAGAGTAGGTTAAAGTTTTTAAAAGTATAAATCATAGTTATGATTGTTGTACATAGGCTAATCGAGTCGAGCATGTCGAGCTTTTTAAAAAAAATTAGGCTTAAGCCGACTCACGAGCCTCGAGCCTATTTGAGCCTAGCCTGTCGAGCCTATTCGAGCTGAGTCAAACGAGCCAAATAATTTTTAAAACATGTATCTTGTATTTATTTTTTAACAAGTTATTTTCGTTGTTATAAGATTGAAAATGTGATAAACGTAGAAATGTATTGCAAATATTTTATTAGAATAAATCTAAAAAAAATTATTAAAAGATTTCATAGCTACCGTTATACAAATAATTTTGACATTTGCATCACTACAACTTAGATACATCCCAACTATGTTAGCACCTATCTAATTGTCAATCATATACAAAATATCAAAAATTTACATGTGTAAATAAATTATAAAAAATTACACTTTCAAACAAAAAAAAATTTAGTTCTCGAACTCCAAATGTTTGAATTCTTCGGTGATGGCATCCTCGCGTTGTTGGTCTCTCTTCGCGGCTTCGAACCAATCCTTCATACATATCAAAGCTTTCACGAGATCTGGTGCACGACTTCATCGACGATCATCATATTCATGACCACCTGCAGTAAAAGCAGATTCAGAAGCTACAGTAGAAACATGAGGTGTTAGTAAATCCTGCGCCATCTTAGAAAGAAGTGGAAATTGGCTCTCGTTGGTTTTCCACCACCCAAATATATCAAAATTATCATCCGGTGGAATTTTATGTCGCATTTCTAAATAATCATCGAGTTCATTTTTTTCCAAACCATAAAATAAAACATCCCTATCTATTTTCGCATGTATGTTTTCCATGAATTATAGGCGATGTGCATAAGAAGAACCACGACTAGAGCTTGAAGGGATATGAGAGAAACGAGTAAAATCAGAATATTTATTTTGATAAGTAAAAAATAACATAAAAAATCATTTTTTAAATGGCTGGAACTAGATTGAGTATCGAGACCTAAATTACTAAAAGTTGTATCGAGCATTAAAGTTGT
This sequence comes from Begonia fuchsioides, assembly GCA_003255005.1. Lineage (NCBI taxonomy): Eukaryota > Viridiplantae > Streptophyta > Magnoliopsida > Cucurbitales > Begoniaceae > Begonia > Begonia fuchsioides. Next base: position 61,752 of record QAOC01050163.1, on the reverse strand, counting down.
TCCTACTATTTTAAAACAAGGATGCATTACACATTCAAAGGAAAAAAATATTATGTACGTCAAACCAATATTTTTTAAATTTAATTTCCATACTATCAACTATATCATAAAATTCATTTATTTTTTATATTTTTCAAAAGTACCAGTTAAATTCACAAATTTGGAACAACACGATGCGTAGTAGGATAATAAATTTCGAACATTCCTTAGTAGCCTCAAAGAATGGTGATAAAAATTCAAGGAATAAATTGGCAATATCGTAACTACTTTGATCTAAAGTTAAATTATTTTTTTCACTAATATATGCACAAATAACAAACCAATGCGGTTTAACATTTTCTAACATTAAATAAGTCAAATTCCACCTAGTAGGGAGATCCATTTTTAATTTTCTACGTTTCATATTAGATGCTTTACAAAATTATTTATATTCTTGTTGTCGGGCATTAGATGACGTAATATAGGAAATTGCATTTCTAATTAACTTCATATGTGGAAAAATAAATTGCATGTCATCTTTAACAATTAAATTTAAAATATGACATACGCATCGCATGTGAAAAAGAGATGTTTGAATAGTATCAAATTGAAATAATATTTTAAATTGAGCTACACAAACATCGTTAGCGGAAACATTATCTAAAGTGATACTAAAAATTCTATCTTTAATTGAATATTCTTGTAAAATATCGAAAAAATATCGATAAATCGTAACATCACTATGTGGATATTCACAGCTATGAAAGTCTAATATTCTTTTATTTAATTTTCATTTCTCATCAATAAAATGACAAGTGACGACTATATATCAGAGTGAATTAGGTGCAGTCCATAAATCGAAAGTTCTGCAAATGGGCATAGTTATAACATTTGCAAATAAACCGATTAATTGGGCTTTCATATTTTTGTATATTTTAATAATGTCACCTCTTAGTGTACTACAAGGAACTCATATAAAATTAGGATTAATATATTATTCAATAAATTTTTCGTATACCTCACTATCAAACATTGATAAAGATACTTCGTGTTGTGCTACAAATTTTGCAACATCTTCTCTTAATCTATCATATGAATATATAAAATTACCACTACCACTAGAATTTATTTGGAGTTGTGTTTGTGAACTACCTCTCGGTTGCTCTTTAAAATGATATTTTTTATAATACCTACCGATAGTACTAGTAGTCGATTCGTAAGTGTAGTGTTTGGGACAATATTTACATTGTGCCCTAGTTTCTAATTTTTCTCCTACACTAATTTGTTTTAATTCGAAGTATCTCCAAACATTTGACGTTTTACTTTTTTTCGATTTATGTAAAGAAGTAGATGTTTGTGCCGATAATTGACCAATTGAAAATGCGGGATTAGTTGGCATTATTTCTTCTCGATCATCATCGATAAAAGTATCTAAATCAAATAATCTAGGATCCATATCGATAAAATTCTAAACTTTGCACACAAGAATTTAATAAATTGACACTCTTCACCAATGACCGTTGCTTGATACCATGTGGAGGGAGAGAGAGAGAGAGAGAGGGTCGGGGACTGGGGGGCCGAGGCCGACTGTCGAGACCCGAGAGGAAATCAGGGTCGGAGTCGGTCATTGGAGTCGAGATTTTGCGATCCTGACTCTAATCTTCGATGGGGTGGGACTGGTGGGTGGCGGCCTCGACGACAAAGGCGACCGATGGCAACAGCGGGCGACGACGGCGACGAAAACAGCGGGTGAGCCGCGACAGTGCGATTCAGAAATTCGAACGTTCCTGGCAATTTGCCGACTCCCGAGCTTCGTCGTCCATCTCTCGAACAACGAAGGACACGGGCGAGCCCTTTGGTCATCGATTGATCGACCGACGAACAGAATTGGCGAAGCCGAGACTCGAGGGCGAGATGCCGTCGGTGCTGAAGCTCAAGGGCGAGCTCGCGAGCCAGGCTCGCTAGAGCCTGCGAGCCTGATATCTTGGGCTCGAGCCTAGCTCGGCTAGATATTGTAGCGATCCGAGCCAGGATCAGCTGGCTCGCTCGTTTGACACTTCTAGTTGTACAAATATCTATAAGAGTAAATAAACATTTTAACATATTTTAAATATTTTAGTGGGGAAAAAGAGCCCTTCATGAAATCCTAATTTCTAACTGTTTGTACCGTTTGATGGTTCTTTGCTATCTAAATTAATTGATATTTTTATAACATTTTTATCATATAAAAATAGCATTACAAGAAATTTGACTTGTAATGAATATTTAAGTTTTTGCTTTTGTCTAAAATAAATTTATGCTCTTGAGTTCTTATCGAAGAATATAATATTATTTAATTGCTTGCTTGAAAAGAGCAGGTTGCAGACCAAGTTGAAACGCCTGAAGGCTTCATTTTGGATCGATATTTTTAATTCCAAACACCAATTTGAACCCCCTTCATGAGCATAGAATAAAGTATAAGATCGCCCAAGCTAGATAATAGGTTGCTCCAATGTTAAGATCGGTCCAACTCTGGCCTATTTTTGTTGTAGGAAAGGATTTAATAGTTATATTACCCCAAAAACTATTAAAATTTGATGCAGTCAATAGTTTTTAATGATGATTAATGTCTTAAAAACATGTTTTGTGATGGAAATAATGTTTTTGGGGTAATATAAGTGGAGTGTATGCAGGAAAGGAGTAGTCAAAGAATATGAATAAGACATGTCAAATTTGAAGAGGGTGCTCAAAACTTTAGAAACCGAAAGTTGGGACGACGCTTGACTTTGAGCGCTTGACCGATGAGAAACGGAAAGAAGTGAAAATCAACGGGTAAAAATTGGTATAAAAATTATAATACTTGCCACTCGTGCATGCAGGAGAGATTGGTGAAAATAATGGGTTTGCTGGTCACAAATTTGCTATTTCAATAAGTGAGAATTGGGGACTCATCATCCCTTCTTCGCTAGTTTCTTCTCTAGAAACAGGGGAGGTGTGAGAATTGGGCGATTATCATTTCGCTTGATAATCGAGCTTATCAATTGATTCATCCGCTTCCATCATTGTTTATAATCAAACTCCTCCATTCGCTTCATCTCTC
>QAOC01050163.1:19766-58563 GCA_003255005.1 Begonia fuchsioides | reverse complement strand
AAAAAAAAAAAAAAAAATCGACGCATGCCAACACATAATGGGAAACTTATTGAATTTTTAAATTTCTAATCTCCTCTTTTCAAGTACTAAAATGTTGAAAGCCCGATAAAATTTATAACTCATGTCTCCATTTAAAACAAAAAAAATGTTAATAATCTTAAATTTTTATTTTGTCTAAATTGTTTATTTTCCTAATTTTATGTTTGGACCATTCGAGCATCAAGGGCTTTGGGTCCGATTTCCCTTGTGTTAGTGGCATATGTAAAGTTTATAAGCGTACGATGATATATTCATAAATTAGTATAAAGATCATAAAAAATATAAATAATTAAAGTATCAATAATCAACTCTAATGAACAAATGACACATAGAAAATGGTTAGGCGTACAAGAATTAATTGTGAAATAAATTAAATATATTGATGGAGAAATGCACTGAACAAGGGCGTTTTGAACTTTTGCTTTCTTTGTTAGTTGGGATTGATGTACGAATCTGAATAGTTTTTGTAACAAGTCAACACAATGCCGTTCAATTAATGAAGATATCAACCATATGTATCGAAATTAAGTTCCCACATCATACAATTCACCAAAGAGGTGTTTTCGAATACTATCACGAATGATATTCACAAGATCCGTATGAATTGCCGAACACGTCTAGTTTCCACATGGCAATTATGATTTCATCGATACTATGAAAAACCATTTAATCATTTTTCTACCTCTAAATATTTGTATCTACCCATGAACGTACTAAGTCTTTTTGTAAGCATTACTTGAATTTGAGATAAATAATAATAATTGGGTCGATTCATGAAGAGACTTTTCCTTCCTTGTATTGATTTATTTCATTTCATTTTTAAAAAAAAATCATATAATATATATGGCTTTCTTTAGGTCTCTAATTCCATCTTGATTTAAATGGTAATAAATCATATTTAATTAAGGATGTTTGTCCAACCATCTGACAGCTGTCTCATCTGTCAAAGATAACTGCATATTATGAGCATCTTTTATTAATTTTTTAAAATTATTAAAAATCATTTCTCTAATATTTTTGTAATTTATTTTAGTTGCCAGAGAATTCTACCCTTCTCATTTAGTTATTTGTTTAGAGGATAGCACGCGTCTGGCTCGCAACACAGCAATGGAAAATAATATTAAAGTAAAATAATATGAAAGGAGACAGACGCTTGCCTCATCTCCTAGACTAATAAATTCGGGTGTAAATTTATTATTATTATTTGTCGAAAACAAATGGTTAAAAGAAGACACTACAAACTATAAAAGTGAATCTTTGTTGCATGATCCTTTCACTTCTCAAATAATTTCTAACTACAAGCAAAGAAACTCTGGATCAACGAAGTCGGCATCTTTAAGGAAATGAAACAATCACTCAACGCCAAAATTCTGCAAGATGATTCGATTAAGATCGGTAAAAAAAAGAAATGAGTTTCTAGAATGATGTTTTAGATAGCATATTGAAGAATATGTCATGGAAATTGGCTGCTTAACCACATCTTAGTTCTTACAAACAAACAAAAGCAATGGGGTAGCACCCATAGTTAATGTAGGTTGGATTAGATTGTATATCTTGTGTTGACAGCCGATCCAATAATTTGTTGGGAAAAACTAATAATTTTGGAGTATGGAGAGACCTTGAGAATTTAGAAGAAAAACTACTCTATTTACTCAACTTCTGGGAGGGTACCTTTGGTACTTTTGGTACATCAAACTCAAATACATCACACCTATTTATATTAGTGGCACCTCATCAACCAATGACTAGGATTGAACCACTTTAATTCTAATCTAATGCTCATTATTTAGTCTCTAGAAAGATCTATAATCTTCCGTAAGTTTCCTTATACTTCTATAAGGTTCCAGAAGTTTTTACTATTTTCTTCAATCTTCTATAAGTTTCTCCAACCTTCTTCAAGCTTCTTCAATCTTCTAGAAGTTTCTCCAACCTTCTTCAACCTTCTATAAGCTTGTCTAAACTTCTATAAGGTTCTTCTAAGAAATCAAGTTTATAATTTTCAACATAATCTGGTAGTTGTACACATATTTCTAACTCCAAAACTAAATTTATGCGTACTCATACTAGATATTTATACGACATTATCAAATTATAAGTCTTTTCATCGATTAGTAGTATGAAAATGGGATGGTTAATTCATCAGCAACACCCTCTGGTTGACGAATGGACAGATTAGGAAGTCATTAAAATACAATCAATTATCTCAGTTAGTTCTAACCAACCCCTTTTTGTTAAATCTAGTTTTGCTGGAGACAAGGCCATCATTCTTTGATTTAAAGGTTTGCCAACTTGGTTGGGTAGGCAAAGGGCTCCAGCTACTGTGGTTTCATCACTGTTCATGACATCAATACCCATGTCCCAGTTAGACAAATCTAGGCATGTGTTTCTTCAACAGCTTCTTTTATCCAACCCAATTCGAGGCGATAAAATAAGTATATGAAAAAGAAAATTCAAATAAAAGTAATTGTGGGTCTTCATTGTGTTCTTGATTTATCATGTACTTGGCTGTACTTGGTATTTATGGGGGGTTTGCGTATTTCATCTAAAAATGACAGAAAAATATGGATAGTTTCAGTTTTAACATTGGATACTTTGCTCGATTACTAAGTGTTACGCTAGAGTTTGACCAAATTTTTACCAGTTATCGAATGAAAGTGAACAAATAAGATAATGCTCAGATGGCTGTATAGCTAATCCTAACAAGATTAATCATAGAATATATAATGCTCGCTCTAGTCCTTCTCTTTTATCAATATCTTTCTCTTCCTGGATGAAACCCTAAGTTTGAACAGATAAGATTAAATGCATCGCCCACTCGACTAAATGTGTTTGTATTAGGGGTGGGCATCGGGTGTTATCGGATCGGATTGAGGCAAATTCAATTTGATCCGATAACAATCGGATCAAAATTTTTTATCTGATCGGATTCGGATAGTTGTGTCATGATGTGCAACCGGAGCACATCACGGACAACATCACGGCCACGGACGCGATCCCGACGAGCACGGGTGATATTTCTAACTTAGTTGCTCATTTTGCAGGTCTATTAGACTCGAAAACACCTTTCGAGCATGATCAGGAACGGCCCAAGCACTCCGTCACTTGGTGCTCGGCCATTCCCGGCCCCGACGCGCACATCGGGCCATGTCCGACCCTACCCGGGCTCGACACACCCTGCAGCCCGGCCCACGATGCAGCCGAGGCTCGTGACCGAGACACGCCCGGCGCCCAACGGGCACGACCACGACCAGACGACCTCGGTCGTCGACCTTGCCGAAGTCCACTAGGGCTTCGGCCCAGCGGAACACGTGACCGACATGGATGAACGCACGGTCCAAACCCTATGGATCGAGTGTTCAACCATTGGCCCTATTTTCGGTCATACTTAGTAGATTTCCTTTCAGCAAGCATTTAGCCTTAGAAGAGGAAGGAAAGTCAGCCCAAGAGGAAGAGAACTCAACGCTCAAGCAAAAGCCCACGGAGGACCGCCACGGCCGATCATTGACCGACCCACGGTCAAGCCTCGGCCCACCTACGGCCCATTCGAAGCCTTGGCCAAAACCTATCGGCCAACTTACTTAAATCCTTAAGTATTTTGGTTATTTTGGTCAAGGAAAGGAAGAGGTTCAGATTAGCACTAGCATATCTTCGTGATGACCGTAGATCACTCATCGGACGCACGAGCATGACCGATCACCGAACCACCAGCGAACCACAAGGGATTCTCATGCATAAAATCCATGAACCAGGTGTTGAATCATCAGATGATCTTCAAGTAACAGCTTTGTTCAACAAACTCACGGATCCCTTGAAGCTCGCTCATGCCCGACCGCCGGCTCGGCCCATTTAGACGTGCCCGCGCACATGCTCGAGTCATCATCGGACCATCGAAGAACCAGACCGTGCGCTACAACAAGTTGACCACCGAGGAGACTTTTGGAGCACCGGATCCAAATTGGCTCGAGCCAATCTCTCATTCGTTCGGAGCTCCTCTCACCCGACACATCGGTCAACCTCGAGCACCACCGGTCAAAGCGTCAAACCGACCGTGCCAATTCTATTGAACCAAGCCTAAAGTCAACCGAAGGCTTCCAAAGCTAGTCCAAGGCGTTCAATTCATTGAAGGGCTTAGCTTAACTTCTTAGCTTATCTTTAGTAGTTTTGTTATCTTTTACGTTTTGTTATTTAAGTGTAACACTTACACTATTTTCAATAGAGTGAATTTTTAGAGAAAAATTGTGCAAAGCACCTTCTTCCCTAAAGGTTTGAAGCTCTCTCCGACGAATACTTCTCCGGTAAGTCACATCCGGCCGAGACCGTCAACCCTTTGCACGTACGTTCGGTGAGTCATATACGAGTGCGAGCAAGGTCTACTGAGGAGAACACCTTGATTGCTCAGGTATTCAAACCTTCCATTACCCGATTTCACCCATATTTTCATCCACCGAGTCATCCCATTATTCACCCGAGTCATTCCACTTTCCATACGACCCTCATCCCTTATTTCCCTCACAATACGCTTCCGCAACACAACCTCACAATTCGCACGACCCAATTCCCCGTTTGCCGTACACGACGTTCACCGTAGCCCCGTGTGCGCGCATTCTCCCAACCCACGGTGCGCCGACCGCCAAGGAAGGCACACCATGTCATCCGAATCCGAATCCGATCCGAATTCGATTAAAGAAATCAGATCGGATTTTTAAAAACCTGTAATTCAGAAATTTTCAGTTCTTCGTCGATTCATCTTCTATTCTTTGCGGCCGTCGTTGGAGGGAGAGGCGGCTCGGCTTCGTCGTCGGAGTAGTGTAGTCGAGAAATTGGGACGAGTGATTTTTGGATTCCAAAATCGGAGTCGGGGATGAATGATTTAGGGTTTCGACTTTTGACTTTCGGCCGATTTGAATTAAGCAATCTGATTTTCGAATTGGATCGGATTGACTATCGGATTTGGCTTCGAATCCGATAGCCAATCCAATCCGATAACGATCCGAAAGTCGGATCAAATGAAAAATTCATCTACCGAATCCAATCGGATTCGGTCGGATCGGACCGGATCTGCCCACCCCTAGTTTGTATGAGTCATTTTGATTACGACTATGCCTCAAAGTCAAAGGTCGGTTATCTGCATCTTGACTTCATTCCTCGACACCTATTTCACTTTCATAATTCAATTTTTACTATCATATATTTTTCTCATTATTTCTTACTCATTACAAGCTGATCGCAAAAATATAAAATGGAGAACAAAAGCATATCCTGATTTCATATTTTAATCTTACACTTTGAAGTATAATTAATTTATTAATAATTATTTATTACTTGAGCTAATCATGGAATAAACAGCAAAGTGCAGAATCAAAATGTATCTGAGGAGCAAAATAATTATATTCTTATAAAATGACTACAATGTATCGATAAATAATTATTTTATTATGAGGATATTCACAACTATGAAATTCTAATATTCTTTTATAAAATTGTCATTTATCATCAATGAAATAAGAAGTGACGACTATATAACCGAGTAATTAGGTCTACTTCATAAGTCGGACGTAATACAAATACACATAGTAAGTGCGTGTGAAAATAATGCAATTAAATTATTTTTCATATTATTGTAAATTTTAATGATGTCACCTCGCAAAGTACTACGAGGAATTCGTCTAAAACTAGAGTTAGCGTATTTCCTCATAAATTGTTCAATGACTTCGCTATCAAACATCGATAGCGGGACATATTTTGCAGTATCGTCGCGTAATTTTTGTGTGAATACACGAAATTTCATTCACCACCAACATTTAATTGTAATTGAGTCTGGTCTCTCGTTTGCTTGTATGCGTGACATTTTTTTATAACGTCGACCGATAGCCGAGAGGCGAGAGCGAGCGATGACCGACAACCGCAAGCGTGGCGACGAGGAGCGAGCGACATCGACGAAGACAACGACGAGCGAGCGACGGCGACGACGACGACAAAGATGGCAAGATTCGACGCTACCAAGACGACTGTCGACGATACTCAAACGACGACGCCGCCGCCGCCCCCGAATCGAGCCTTGGGAAGGTTGGGTCTAACGAGCTCACGAGCTTGGGTTGCTTGGATGCCGGCACTATTCTCAATGCAACAAAATTTTAATTAATAATGTTATCGACTCTCCTATCTTATTTTCTTAAATATTATTTACGCAGTTATATAAGAATTGTTTTAGCTATAATTATTAATAAATTTAATAAAGTAAAAGAAACTAATAAATGTACCATTACTAAAATTTAACTCTAATGATAAATTGACGGCCATGCCTTGTCCATCAAAAACTGATTATAAGAACTTTATTCACTTGATAAAATGGATCACAGTGATCTAGTCACTTTTTTACTGGATTGACCAAGTAAAATGGATAAATTTCTGAAAAATTACCGAAAATAAATTAAGAAAAACATGAAAATCTACCCTAAATTCTCAATTAAAAAAATATATGATAACTAGCCCGATTATGAAAGAAATATTTAAATATTTGGGACAAATAGGTGGACAACTATGAGATCCAACCACATAAGAGATGTCACGGGGATGAACAAGATCGACCCAGCTTGCCATGTTTAACCTCTCGACCACCCGTGTGCTGTGTTCTAGGACTCAGCTAGCATGTTATCTCATTTTCATCCATTTGGTAATATTTCTTTTTTATTTCTTGAAAATATTCAAAAGTATTATTTCCATATTAGATTTTAAATTAATTAATTCTTTTAAAGGGTAAATCAGCTTAAATGGCTAAGAATTTCCATAAATGTTCAAACCTCGACCGTGAATCAAATTTGATCATAGCGTGCAAGCATGTAGTTAAAATTAGAGTTCCGTCACCATAGATATAATGAAATAATTTATATTATATGAACCTAATTATATAGTTTTTCATGTTCTATTTTACTTTTTAAAAATTCATAGGAAAATTCTCCGTGACTTATTTTTTATAGTAACAATATATTTCATATACATGAGAGATGAATATAACTAATACATTATCATAATAAACCATTTTATTTTATTAGTGACTTAATCATTAAAAATATGAACTCTTACTGTTGACCTAAAATAGAAATAAGATTATTATTTGATCATAAAATTAGTTTCAGTGAGATTGGTTTGATAAGATTGGGTGATGAAAGTTAAGTGACAATGCAGTTGACTTGTGCTCTTGTCAACATGAGGTTGCTTTCAAGGCGAGGAACGAGTAAAAAAATAACAATAACTATGCTAGGCTGGGCGAGTCTCCGACATTAAAGGATGTACTCGTTTGCTGGAGTAGTTGGTTGACGTTCTTCCTGCAAAAAGGGTTCTTTAATCAGCGTCAAACTTAGGGTAACTGTTCAAGGAATTATATGACAATGAGAAAATAGATAATAGAACATAAATCTACGCATAAACTACAAGGCCAATTTGAAATGGTTCCAAGTCATCCACGTAAATCATCGGAATTAACTTCACATTAGGAGGGTAAGATTGATTTTTCTAAGTTTTCTAAATACGAGCTATAGCGTGAAATCTAAATGGCTCCGAGTCTTGTACCGTGCATCCTAAGAGTTGCCTTCAGATTAGGATCATAGGAACTCATCGGGGTCGAATTTATTTATCTAAGTTTTCTAAATATGAGCTATAGCGTGAATTTGTTTGGACATCAGGAAGTTCAAATGTGAGCAAGGGTAACTTGTTTTTCTCGAATTTTTCGGTTGGTCGCGGCATCTATCAAATAATCATAAAATATAGGAAAAGATCATGATAGAGAAACTGAAAATGAGAACAAGAAAGGAATTGGGAAAGGAGATAGAAGAAAAGGTGTGGAATAAGCAGCATGTGGAGACAGGGAGTTTGGAAAATTAAGCCTGCACGAGCATAGTTCTGTCGATTCAGAGATGATAGAGTTGGTAACAAGTGACTAGGTTCGAATCTTGTCAGTCACACTGTGTGAGTTGTTACTTCCAATGTAGGGTAACTCTTTGTGGACAAAGGTAAAGGTCTTACATCTTTAGCCTATTGAGTCACCGTGACTTATCCTTCCACAAATGACAGGGCCGGGGTATGAGGAACCTGAGGGCGAAGGACTTGTCTTTGGTAACAAGTTTGGAAAATTAATAGAAATTTAAGTGAGCGTTGAGTGACGTGAAGCCTCCATTTAATCTTCCCATCTGCCTCCTTCATTGCCTTTGCCATTGCCTTTATAACTCAACCTCCCCCCTCCCCACCTAATACCACCCCTTCCCATCTCTCTCTCTCTCTCTCTCAAACCCCCTTGTTTCTCTCTACAGTCCTTCGCAGACCTGTGAAAATGCCTCACATCTTGCCGGATTTCTCCAACTCCGTCAAGCTCAAGTACGTCAAGCTTGGTTACCAGTACTTGGTCAACCACATCATCGCCCTTGCTCTCGTTCCGATCATGCTGGGTATTCTCATCGAGGTTCTTCGTCTCGGCCCTGCTGAGATTTCCAATCTATGGCTGTCTCTGCAGTTTGATTTCGTGAAGATTTTGTGCTCTTCTTTTCTCATCATCTTCATCGCCACCGTCTACTTCATGTCCAAACCTAGAACTATTTATCTCGTCGACTACGCCTGCTACAAGCCGCCGGTGACCTGCAGAGTTCCGTTCGCCACCTTCATGGAGCACTCGAGGCTTATTCTGAGCAACAACCCAAAGAGCGTCGAGTTTCAGATGAGAATTCTGGAGCGATCGGGTCTCGGAGAAGAGACGTGTCTCCCGCCGGCCATCCATTACATTCCGCCGCAGCCCACCATGGAGGCGGCGAGAGGCGAGGCGGAGATAGTGATTTTCTCGGCGATGGATTCTTTGTTCAAGAGAACTGGGTTGAAGCCCAAGGATATCGATATTTTGATTGTGAACTGTAGTTTATTTTCTCCTACTCCCTCTCTGTCAGCCATGGTTATCAATAAGTACAAGCTGAGGAGCAACATAAAGAGCTTCAATATCTCTGGAATGGGGTGCAGTGCGGGCTTGATCTCCGTCGATTTAGCCCGAGATCTTCTTCAGGTTCATCCGAATTCGAATGCTGTGATTGTGAGCACAGAGATTATCACGCCCAATTACTATCAGGGCAACGAAAGAGCCATGCTTCTTCCTAATTGCCTTTTCCGGATGGGCGGCGCTGCTATTCTGCTGTCCAACCGGAGATCGGAGACCCGCCGAGCAAAATACAGGCTCGTTCACGTCGTTCGAACGCACAAGGGCGCCGACGATAAAGCCTACCGGTGCGTGTTCGAAGAGGAGGACAGAGAAGGAAAAGTAGGGATTTCACTCTCGAAAGATCTGATGGCCATAGCCGGAGAGGCTTTGAAATCGAACATAACAACCATCGGACCCCTCGTTCTCCCGGCGTCCGAGCAAGTCCTCTTCCTCCTAACCCTAATCGGCCGGAAAATCTTCAGCCCTAAATGGAAACCCTATATTCCAGACTTCAAACAAGCGTTCGAGCACTTCTGCATCCACGCCGGCGGCCGAGCAGTGATCGACGAGCTCCAGAAAAACCTGCAGCTCTCGGCAGAACACGTGGAAGCGTCGAGAATGACGCTCCACCGTTTCGGAAACACCTCCTCCTCCTCGCTCTGGTACGAAATGAGCTACATCGAGGCCAAGGGGAGGATGAAGAAAGGTGACAGGATATGGCAGATTGCTTTCGGGAGTGGATTCAAGTGCAACAGCGCAGTCTGGAAATGCAACAGAAACATCAAAACGCCATTAGAGGGACCTTGGACTGACTGCATTGATAGGTACCCAGTTCATATTCCTGAGGTTGTGAAACTCTAGACCAGAAAAAAACAAAACCCGAACGAAGAAGATGGGAGGGTTTTCCATTGGCAAATAACCATCTTCGGTTTCAGTAATTTGCTATACAAAAACGGTCTGATTCTGCATTTACTTCTTCACCTTCCATCAATCTCATTTGTCGGCCACATCTGTGTTCATCATTTTACCTTCTTTTTACCTCTTATTCTTCTTTTTCCTTTTAATCTTCTCAATCCCCTTAGATGTCTGAACATGTTTGCCTATGTCAATTATTGTCTACCCTCTTTCATGTAAGAAACATACTTCAGAAATAATGTTTCTGAGTTGGATAAATCCAGTTGATTTAAGGATTAAAATGCTCAAATCTATATCGTGCCATTGACTCTGATCATGTTTCATTCATTCAATTCTTCATGTTCATGGATAAAATGTTCAGTTATCCGATGATTGCAGCTTTCAAGTTCGTAGAATTTAGATTGCATAAGATGAAATTTAGGTTAAAAACCCAATTTAAGTTAGATTATTTAAGCATGCTTAGAGAATTTGAATCTAGGGTTTTCAACTGTTCTTCCAAAGTGATCATCTTGTATGTACATCATACAAATATCCCGGCGCATCATCACATACTACTTTTCGTTGGACATAGCATTTTCATCTTGGCGGTCATTAGTTTATATATCAATTCAAACTATTATTAGCATGCTTTAGTGAAGAAAATAGAGAATTATCTATCAATTTTAATCTTAATCAATAATTATTTTCATATTTCTAGAATATCCCAAACTATCATTATATTTCTCCATATTTCTATATTAATTAATGAATTAGATTTAGAGTGCCCTATGGATGGCATATTTAGAGATTTTTTTTCTACTTAATCACTAATAGGTCGATCTGCCTTAAATTTTATACTAAGGTACTAAGAGCCTGTATTATAGCTCGAATATCATGATGCAACACCGAGAAAACTATAACTAAGTTTGAGTGTGCCAGAAGAGGACATATAACTGTGGACAATTTAATTATAGAATAAGTATTTTAAATCATTTATTTAGTTTTTTTTATATTGGATCGAGTTTTAAAGATGTCATAAACCAGAAAAAAAATTAAATTCTATTAGAAATAAGATAATATCAACTGGTCCAGCGGTTCAGGAAACGCCATCTATTTTTAGACATCGTCATTAGTAATTTATTCATGTTTATGTAATTAAGTTTACGTTTAAAATTCTATGTTAGTGTTTATTCCTTCCTTAAACTTACAATAGTTACTATACCAACAGATATACCAAACGTTCAAAAGTAGGATAAGAATTAAATTTCATATTTTATTTATTCATAAATTATATAAAGAATAAATGAAATTTGTAAAAGATTCGATTCTAAATTTATCATTTTATTGATATTTATCCATGGGTATATAAGTGTCATTTTATTGGTATTAATGCTCATGAATGCAACAAGTTGAACCCAACGAATACTATTCCACACATATGTATGTGATTTAAATGTAACATGAGCTGCTCCTTTGCATTTAAGGTGTTTCCATTTTTTATCATCCTTCATTAGTTGTCACTATATTTTGCAGCTGGCATATTTATATTATATAGTACATAACGATGTGTTAGCAGACCAATTCACACCCACCAAACTAAAATTTTCAAGCCATGCAACTTGTATCGCTAAAATATTACAGGTTACATGTTATCATTCTTTCATTTTATGATATTGTTATATCTACGTTCTAATTTTGACATATGATGCATGTAATTTTATATTAGGGTCAACTTTATTAAGCACCATGAACTCTTATGGTGTTTTCAGCGGATAACTCGAACAATTGTTTTAGAATATATATTTCGCATTTAAAATCTTTTTAACAAAGTTCTTCTTCATCATTATGTGAATCTCGTTCTAACAACCTTGAGTCTTGCCCATGGGAGCACCTCATCAACTACGTTTTCTTCACTAGTCATGCCTCATCAACTACTTTTAACGTTATGATACACTACAACATTCCAAGTCATTTCTTAATAGATAGCATTAACCACCCTTACACTTTGTAATAGTCTCGAATAGGGCAAAATACATCCGTTCACGAATTAAGGTCCCTTGCACATTGACAACACTTGTACCATATGCAGCAATTACTTGTAACCTGTACATAAGAACATCACGATTAGTGACATGGAATGGAGGGGGTTTAGATTTAGGAAGTGGGAGAATCAAGTTAGGTTAAATGAAAAAACGATAATCCAATAATTCCAGAATTAGGACTGGAATTTGGACGGCGATAACTCGACGATGCTCGAGTTTAGGGCTGAAATTTTGAATGGAACTCTGAGAAGAAGATAGGTGATAGTCCTCCAAAAATGAAGGAAATCAGGTGGATGGATATGTCGGAATGTAATGGAACAGTAACGATGGTCGGAAGGTGGCCGGAAATGCTGGACAGCGGAGGAGATGAAGTTGCAAACGAAATCAACGATGGAAGAAGGAGCTTATGGACTTCAAGCTCACCCTACTTCCTTGAAGAAGGCCGGAGACTTTGAAGCAAGAAGAGATCTCCAGCTCGGAGGGAGAAATCTTGAAGGGAACCCACGGTGGCCGGAGAACTTCCGGCTGCCGACTCATATTGGAAAATTCCTGAGAAGGGAGAGCTAAAAAACTTCTTTAATTCAAATTCCAAATTATCCTTACAATCACGCAATGAGAGACGTTTTATCTGCTGAGAAGACTGGGAAAAAGGGAGGAAAAATTGAGGGCCAAAGGCATGCAACTTGCATGATGGAAATTGAAATAAATGAGGGAAAATTGGACCAATGAGATTGCAAGAATGTAAAAGCCACGTGATCTTGAATCTCCTCAGCCAATTTCCCTTCTTCCTTGGCCCAAAATACTCTTCTTTTAGCCGAAAATACCTCAAGCAAAACCCCATGCAAGCATGCAAAAATAAACAAAATAAAACTTACCCGAGAAACCCTCTCGGGTTCTGAAAATATCCAATGTAAAATTCACGTAAAAATTAAGCTAAAAATATGATAAAATCCTTTCAATCCATGGAAATGCTGGTGAGTTGAGTCGTGGAACCCTTGATCACTTTTGCATGGGACTCCAACTCGCCATGCAACGTGATACTTCAATCGAGTTCGAGTTCGGGCTTGATTCCGGAACTCTCGGTTTTTGGTTGAAAATCTACTTTTTTCTCCACGCCAAATTATCATGTGTTTTGGCCTTGTTTGATCCTCCAAAGTTAGCTTATAAATGTATAATTCTTCAATTAATTTTCCTGCAAAATTAACAAACATATTAGAAAAATTCCGAGCTCGGGCTCGGGTGATTGCTCATCTTGGCATGCCAATCTGTGACATGTCAATTAGAGTTTTTAGGAATGGTATTTATGGTTTTACACATACTTTACATCCTCATAACTTATGCTATACTCGTCCAAATCGTTTGATTGCAATCCCAATGTTCTATATAGATGTGCATTCCAACATGGTAAAAGGGCATGGTAATTGGATGCGTTTAAAATTAGGTAATAGTGTAGAATCCAAAATTATTCAGAATTCACAATTTTGAACAATTCTAATATTATATGCTTCAATTTGTGCAAACGGACTAATCCTATAACACATAATCTCAAGTATGGCCTTCCAACACGATTCAGGGCCATATAAGTAGAAAAGGTAAGCATGAATTACATACTTTATGTCGTATAAACTTTCATGCACCGAAGGATACCCGAAACAGAATGAGGAATGACGCGACCCAAATGGGATGGACCGCCCAACCCTACTTACTTGAATCTAAATTTAATCAACAACCGAAGACTTAATTACAAATAACGAGCTTCACCTAACTCACGATGATCAAATCCAACTTTCATATAGCTTTGTCAATAGTTTCCAATCATAACTGAAATTTCTAAGATAATCCTAACAATACAAGTAGGGTAGCACCTCTTGATTAACAAAATAAGTTCCTTGGGAAAATGAAATTACATCCATCAAACCACATAAAAATCTTGATGAAATCTAAGGGGTAATTCTACTATTTTAACTTCTTATGAGAGAACTGAAAATATTATGTTGCATAAAGCATGAAAAAAATATGTCATTTTGGGTGAGTCGACTTACTCAAATTAAAATATAACTTTATATTTAACAATAACAAATATTTAACTGAGCATACATTGCATGTCAAAGCATCACAGATCCTACATTATCACAATGAAAACAAAAACGAAACTAGACGGTTGCTACAAAATACCTTGATCAAGTTTAAGGATTTGAAAGCCAAGGACTCGACTGATCAACTGTCCTATTACAATTTCACAATTTTTAGAAAACAAACATGCTCAAATTCATATTTTCAACAAAACATCTAATAAACCATTTATGGCATTCATATTGTAAGAAATATAAAATGAATCTCGACCTCAAGTGATTGTCGAAATCTATAAATTACAAAATGATCTTCAATGAAGATGGTTGTTGCGATTGCATTGAGTTTGATGGGAGATGCTAGTTTATATTCTATTTTCTATTATTTACTAAGCACAATGGTTTTTATTTATATATTATAACCGTGTTTAAACGTAGTTTTCTGTGTATTGTATAAGGGTAACCATGGGAAACCTAACCTCTCACAATGCTTCTCTAGTTTAGTTTATTCCAATTAACAAATACTAGAACTAATAAATTAATGAAATAATAAATGCTACACTAATAATGTGAAATTGTAAGTCTAACTTTACACTTGTTCTTACAAGCATCTAATGAGTAATGCTTGTACAAACAAACTCTGTTATGTCATTATTCATTTGTTGCAATAAATGTTTTCGTTTTGTTTTCCAAAAAATGGAAGGGCAAAGAACGTAGGATAAATAATTGGTAGAATTTACATTAACTTTGTTGTTTATTATCCTAATTTTCATGGGGTTGAAACTTGCAAAATGGAAAGATGGAAACCCATTCTTTTGATCTAAGACCCGTCTAGAATGAAAGACGAATATTAAATAAGTTAGATTGTGGTAGCTATGAGGTCAACTAGCAATTGCTTCTTCTCATCCATGGCTGTCAGTGTTCTTACTATGTTCCACATAATTTTGGAGGGGAGAGAGAGAGAGCTTGTGCACTGTACTGAAGGAGAGAGAGTCGAGGCTGGCAAAAGGGCAGTTCAGCATACAAATGGCGTTGCTGCATGTCTTCTTGAATTGTTAACCCTAATAAATTGAGAGACTTCATTCACCGTTCCTGGAAAATGCTAAGCCCAACATCCCACATCAATTATCCATATTAATGAGGACGATTGTGTCTGAGGATCTCTGCATAAACAATCATGAGAGAGTGATTGAGGGGCGAGCGGGAGTGTGTGTGCGTATTATCGTTCGTAAGCAGCCTAGAGCAGTTAACCAAAGTAAAGAAAAAGGGTTAAACTTCAGAACGACTTTGAATATTGATAAAATAATCCAAAAAATTGAGAATTTTAAAAAAATACAGAATGATCATGGCGGCAGCCCTCCGCTCCTTTTTCTTTGATTAAAAAAAATTTAATTTAAAAAAATATTTTTACTGAGTAAATATTATTGAAATTACTCAGTAAAATTAGTAATTTCAAGTGTATAAAATTAGTCATCACTCAAATCTTCCATCAACTTCTCTGCTAGCTTTCGGTTGTTATTTTTTCCAGTTAAGTTGATAGTTATCTGGCCAAAGATAAGTAATAATCATTCTCGATGAAAACCAAGACTATTTCTCTACTTTCATTTGTTGAGATTTTTTACATTAAAAAAAATAACTTTTCAAATGTCATAAAAACTATGAAATTATTCTTATTTTTCTAATAAATGAAACATACTCATATTTGTCAAGCGAGATGTAGCAGAGGCTTCAATTGAATTTTATTTCTCGCTATTGAAAGTGTGTGAATACCATTATTTGAAACTCAGTAGTCTTTTTAGTTAGGACTTCACCATTTTTTTGTGAATAGATTTATGAAGATCTTATTATCTTTATTGTTATCGAATCATTTTATGGTTCATATTTTTTTGGCTTCGTTCTATCTTTGGTGTTTATGTTCAAAACTTGTAACGACCTGATTCTCAGACCGTCGCTTACTGCTTCTCTTACTCACTTACGACTCGAGAACCAGACTGTTACTGTGTTCTTACTTACTTACTTAATTACATTAGTGAAACATTTGCTACTTTAACTTCTAAAACATTTGTCGTCTTATAAAAATAGTTGAAAATAGAACCCGTCAAATTGAAAAACATATATTTCTTCGTAAATAAAGATTTCAATTCCACCTTTTATAAGTGAAATTCATAAGCATTTAATAATTTAAAACATACAGCGGAAGAAAATAATTCAACTTAATATACATTCATTTTTAAAACCTTTGTTATTCATCACTCCAAAATAATATATACAATTTAATTACATATTCAAAACTTTCAAAACATTTTGAATTATGACAGTGTGTGCCCATACGTCACTTCCTACCTGTCGTCACTCAATAACTGTATCATTTGAACACTCATCTCCTCTAACTTCTTGATCAGTCATTTGCACTCATTCCTATTGGCTTTAAAAGTGTTTTTAAAGCAATCAATTATTTTTTATGATAATTATGTAAGATGAGCATGAAAGATAAAATAAACTACTTTAGAATGCTTAAATTAGACTTAACCATTCATGAGAAATAGCTTCTTTGAAGGGTACAATTAAAGGCTAACAATTTGTTTAACTGCTGCAGAAATTTCAAATATATATGCAGTTTGTGTCGCCCCATAGTGTCCTGTGTCGACCCTTATAAAATCCACAAGCTTAACCCAAAATATTTTGTGTCGACCCTTAGTGAATTTGTGTCGACCCCTGTTCAAAACAGAAGGTGAGTCTTCCAAATTGTGTCGACTCAACTATCTAATTTGTGTCAACCCAAAATGTAGTGCAGCATGCAAATGTGTCGACTCATCCAAACCGTCTGTGTCGACCCTAGGAAAGTCATTGTGTTGACCTTACCATATTTTATGTGTCGACCCCTCAACGCTGAGCCTGCACTTTACATGTCGACTCCATCCTTTAGATCAACTTAATTTTTCGTGTCGACCCCAGTATTAGATTTGTGTCGACCCCAACGTACATATGTCGACCCCAGTATTTCCAGAGACGAATCCTTTAGATTTGTGTCAACTCCAACGTATTTGTGTCGACCCCAACCTACATGTGTCGACCCCGGATTTTCTAAGAGTAGGATTCTTCAAGTTATGTCGACCACACAGAGAAGAACTTGTGTCGACCCCAAAGATTCCAGAAAAAAATTTGTGTCGACCCCAACAACAAATGTGTCGACCCAATTCAGCAGATCAGCACAACCGGTCAGAAAATTCTCAACAGTTACATTTTTTATGTGTCTACCGGCTAGTGCTTGTGTCGACCCCAACAGCAAATGTGTCGACCCAACTAGGCAGATCAGCAACAATCTATAAATAGATAAAGCTAGCTCATTTTGAGCAGACGATTTTTTACGAGAGAAAACTACGCCGAAGTGCTGCCAATTTTATTCTCGAACTTTTTACTCTCTGAAATCCTACTACTAAACTTGTATATCTTTCTTGAGATTGAGTAAGTCGGTTTTTATAACCGTACAAATTGTAATTATTCTACTTGAACGATCATTGTAAAAGGGGTGACGCTCCTTCAAGAAAAGAGTCAAAAGGTTTGGTTGACACCCGTAAATCAATCGGAGTGAAGCTCAAGGTTTGAGTGAGAAAGATCTTCAATGAAATACCTTGAAGCGCGGACGTAGGTAAGGTTGGCTGAACCGCGTTACCAAACCGGTGTCATTCTCCTTACTCTAAACTCTTATTTATTTGTTTAAGAATTCCGCACTAGAGTTTGGAAATAATTAAACAATTCGCACGAATTTGACTTAGTAATTAAAAAGTTTAGTTAACCTAATTCACCCCTCCCCCCAACTTAGGTAAATATCGATCATACAATTAGTATCAGAGCATGTATTTAAATTGATTAACCTATATTTGCTTTTGTTTTTGGGTAAATTGAATTATGGCTTTTAATATGAACAACTCACACACAAAGACATCTATTACTAGACCTCCACTATTTGATGAAAATAACTATGTATATTGGAAAACTAGGATGAGAATCTTTGTCCAAGCTATGGACTATAGCGTATGGAATATAATTGAAAATGGTCCATACATGCCAATTAAAACTGAGAATGACATTAATATACCTAAACCGAGTAATGAATATGATGAGAATGACTTAAGGAAATTAAGTCTAAATGTCAAAGCAATGAACACCTTGTACTGTGCCTTAAATGGTGATAAATTCAATAGAGTACAATGCTATGATAATGCTCGAGAAATTTGGCGATTACTCGAGGTAACCCATGAAGGGACTAACCAAGTAAAAGAAAACAAATTAAGTATGTTTGTGCATGAATATGAATTGTTTGCTATGCAAAGTAATGAATTGGTTAGTTCCATGTTTACAAGGTTTACTAACATTACTAATGAGTTAAAAGTGTTTGGTAAAGTTTATACAGACGAAGAATGTGTTAAGAAAATTCTTCGAGTCCTTCCGAGAGCATGACAACCAAAAGTAACCGCCATCTAAGAGGCTAAAGACCTCAAGACTCTAAAAGTTGAGGAACTCATCGGATCTCTAATGACTCATGAGATCACGATGATAAGCCAATGAGAAGGAAGTAGTTAAGGAGAAGGAACCAACTAAGAGAAGGGACATCGCTCTAAAGGCATCATCTAGCAAACAAGAGAAAACTGAAAACGAAAGTGAAGAGGATGATGAAGATGTCGCCCTCATTACAAGGAAATTCAAGAGGTTCCTTCAAAGAAAAAGGATGAAAGGAAAGGAGTTCCCAAGAAAAGAAAAGCACCCTAAGGAAGAGGGAAAAGAAGTCAAATGCTATGAGTGTGAGAAATCAGGACACTACAAGTCTGATTGTCCAAGAATCAAGAAACATCCCAAGGCTTACAAGAAGAAAGCCATGAAAGCAACTTTTGATGACAGTGATTCGTCAAGCTCCTCATCCGAAGAGGAGGAGATAGCTAATGTAATATCAGTGTACAAACTAAGTGTTTTTACGCTATCTAATGCTTCAACTAGAAATTTGTTTGAAGTCATACATACTGAATTATGAGTAAGAAAAGAAAGCGAATTGGAGTATGACACATGTCACTATAGGATCAATACTAAATCATGATTAAGACATAATTAGTAAAAATTATGGGATCATTAAGGTTTACTAATCATGATTAATTAAGTTAACCCTGAGGATTAGCTTAGAACTAATGTGAATTAATTAGTTAAGCTAAACATGATTCAAATAATGATAATGAAGGTATTTTAGCAAATAATAGAGCAGGTTATGGTAAAATGGTAAAAGTAAATAGATAAATTTGGCAAAATAGTAATTTCACCCCATGAACCATCTAGAAATATTGGAGGATGGCTGATGATCAGCCATTTTCGTGCTGAAGAGAGAGAAAGGGTGAAAGAGAGGGAGGATTTGACAGAAAAGAGTTTAGAGAGAGAAAGTGAAAGTTGAAAGGGGAGAAGCTGAAATTGGCCTCCAATCCTTTGAGGAGAAGTGTTCCTCTCATCAAGAGGAATCTATTGAGCTAAAAATCAAGAGGTATGACCTTATTTTTACGTGGTTTAGAGTTATTAAGATTATTCACATGATTACATTAAGGATAAGTGAGAATTATAGGATTATCAATGACTTTGCAAGTTGGTTATGAGTGATACACGAAAATTAAAAGTTTTGATCCATGGTTCTGTTTACTGGTTAACCAATCATGTTGGAATATCATATATATTTTTATGAATGATGGAAATCTGGAATTGGTAGAAGTTGTGTATATTTTATCAAAGTTGCCATAAAAGTATCAATTCTGTACAAATTAAGATTTCGTATCTGAAGCCAATGATGGACTAATCTCATGCCCTAGATGTTTTAGCACATTAAAGTAGACACTTTGAGTGACATATAGGCTTTGGAATCATAGCATTTCATGGTGTATATAAAAAGTTATGATATTTTGAAGTTATCACAAAACAAGACATTGATTCCGAAAATTGTGAATGATATTAGGTTATTGAGATGAAAGTGATTCACAAGAGTACCTACTACTAGAAAGACTAGCTAAGGATAGACAAGGTAAGTAGTATTGTGTGTGTTTTGCCCTTAATTGGGTCTACATCATATAATAATAGGACTTTGCTGTTGTTTTATGCTTTACATGTTGAGATGAGATGCACGTATAAAATGATGTACAAAAGCATAATTTGGTTTATGATATGATGGATTGTTGTGTTTAATGTTATGAATATTACTTAATTGCTTGACACGTTCATACCACGAACATCTCATGCATCATGTTTTCTACAAAGTTACGAACTATTTACATGCATGAGATTTCGTATGAAAATAATATGAAATGGTTGTTTCGGGTTGAGCTTGAAACACAACGAAAGAAAAGATAAAATAAAGAAAGAGAAAGTTACGTAAATATCATTGGGAAGGGGTTTGAGTTGGCTGTCCCCTTAGGTGGACTCAAGTTTGTGGTCTCTCAACCCTTGGAATTGAGTTGGCTGTCCCCTTAGGTGGACTCAAGTTTGTGGTCTCTCGTTCCTTGCCAGGAAGCCCCAATGATAAGGAATGAAAGAAATTAAAGGAATGAAAGACCCATAATAAACGAAAAGAAAAGTTTTACTTATGCATATCATGTACATGTTCATGCATATTTATACTACTTGCTGAGCCTTATGCTCATAGATAAGTTTTATGATGTAGGTGAGGAAGACGTACACTAAGAGGTGTACGAGATGGATCGCTTTATTCATGGAGGTGGTCGATGTTGTTTGAGCGGATTTTGATCTGTGGGCAAGGATTTTTGAAGAATCGTAAATAATGGTTAGGAGAAGAAGTTTTTAACTTTGTACATATAACTTGTAAATAGTTTAAGAAACGTAACATGTTGTAAATATGTTTTAAGTAACTTTAGTTTTCATGTATGCCTTAAATGATTTTTACAAGAAAATATCTTCCGCTGCAAGTAAAAAAAAATGAAGAACATATTTCTAGCTAGGAAGGACGTTACAGCTAACATCTACTTCATGGCCAAGGAGGATAAGGTACTTGACTCCTTTAGTGAATTAGAAAATTCTGATGAGGATAATGATTTTTTTGTTGCTTTCAATGACTTACTTAACGAGTTCAATATCTTGAAATCTAAGTATAAGCAATTAAAAAAGGAGCATGTTGCACTAGTTAAGACACATGATAGTTTTAGAATCGTTGTGCATGATGAGTTGGAAACTTTAAAGAAAAAGAACCTTGACTTGAATGATATAGTTCTCAAGTTCACTAACGGTAGTAAGAACTTGAACATGCTCTTAGGAAGTCAAAGGGTGACATTTAAGAAGGTCGGCATAGGTTATGAATCACATGCTAAGAAAAAGAACTATAAGAACTTCTTTGTGAAACCTAGTGTTTGCAACAAATGCAATAGAATAGAACACCAAGCTTTTACTTGTCCTGTGAACTCGAAAGTTAGAAAATCAAAGGTTGTTGAGAAATGGGTTCCCAAAGGAACTAATGCTAACTCTCTAGGACCCAAAATGGTTTGGGTACCTAAGAAACTTGTTTGATTTGTCGTGTAGGTGGAAGTCTCCCTTGCAAAAAATCTTTGGTACCTCGATAGTGGTTGTTCGAGGCATATGACGGGAGACCCTTCAAGATTTACTTCTATCAAGCAAAAGAAGGGGAATGTCACTTTTGGAGGAAATAAAAAATTGAAGATTATAGGTATTGGCAATATCGGTAATCTCTCTCCCCCTATTATTGAAAATGTCCTTTTAGTTGATGGTTTAAACCATAATTTATTGAGCATTAGTCAACTTTGTGATAAGGGATATAGGGTAATTTTTTAATCCAAATCCTGTTTAATAGAAGATAGCTCAAGTGGTAAAATCTTATTTATTGGCTATCGATCTGATAATGTTTATACAATTGATTTGGATAATGTTCCATGCTTTGATGAAAAATGTTTTAGTGCAACATCCTCTCTAGATAGTTGGGCATGACATAGGAGATTTAGGCAATGTTAGCATGCATACCTTAGCTAAGATTGCTTAAAAGAATTTAGTTAGAGGCCTTCTAAAGATTTCCTTTAAGAATGATAGGATTTGTGATGCATGTCAAATGGGGAAACAAACAAAATCCTCATTTTCTTCTAAATCGGTTATTTCAACCTCCAAACCTCTCCAGCTTCTCCACTTAGATCTTTTCGGCCTTTCTAAAGTAGCTAGCCTAGGTGGCAAGCATTATGCTCTTGTAATTGTTGATGATTTCTCAAGATTTACTTGGGTATACTTTCTTAGATCTAAGGATGAGACTTTTGAGATTTTCTCTTCTTTTAGGAAGAAAGTTCAAAATGAAAAAGATCTCTCCATTGTAGCTATCCGTAGTGATTATGGATGAGAATTTGAAAATGAGAAATTTGAGCTCCTATGTCTTAAGAATGAGATCAATCATAATTTATCCTCTCCTAGGACTCCTCAACAAAATGGAGTTGTTGAGAGAAATAATAGATCTCTTCAAGAGCTTGCTAGGGCAATGCTCAAAGAAAACTCTCTTCCCAAGTATTTTTAGGCGGAAGCCGTAGCTACGGCATGCTATACGATAAATCAAGTATCAATCCGTCCAATATTAGAAAAGACCCCCTATGAACTATGGTCGGGTAAAACTCCTAGTGTTAAGTATTTTAGGCCATTTGGATGCAAATGTTATATTTTAAACACCAAGGATAACCTAGGAAAATTTGATTCAAAGACGGATTTTGGAATCTTCCATGGATACTCTTTGTCTAGCAAGACTTATAGAGTATTCAACGAGAGGACCCTAGTTGTTGAGGAATCTATGCACGTTACCTTTGATGAGTCCTCTCCACCTTTAGAGCACTTAGAACCCAGTGATGATTTGGAAAGAGAGATGGAATCATTGAGTCTAGATGATAATGAGAAATTTTTTTTTAGATGCCATCCCTTTGGAAAGTCTTCCAAGCTCTCTAGGATTAGAGCCAAGTAACATTGTCTATGATGGCTTACCTAAATAATGGAGATATTCCAAAAGCCATCCCTTAGAGGACATTGTAGGTGATCCTAATTTGGGCGTCAAAACTAGAGCTTCCCTTAGGAAGTTGTGTGCTAACATAGCTTTTATTTCTCAAGTGGAGCCTAAGAAATTTGATGAGGCCATATTGGATGAAAATTGGATAATGGCCATGCAAGAAGAACTAAATCAATTTGAGAGAAACCAAGTATGGGAGTTAGTTCATAGGCTTAATGATCGCACCATCATTGGAACTAAATGGGTATTCAAGAATAAACTAGATGAACATGATATTGTCATTAGAAACAAGGCAAGATTGGTTGCAAAAGGATACAATCAAGAAGAGGAGATAGATTTTGAAGAAACCTTTGCACCAGTAGCACGAATGGAGTCAATTCGCATGCTACTTGCCTATGCGTGCCAGAAAAATTTCACTTTATTTCAAATTGACGTTAAGAGTGCTTTCCTAAATAGGTATATAATGGAAGAAGTTTATGCGGAGCAATCTATTGGCTTTGAAGCCCTTGACAATGCAGACCACGTTTATAAGCTTCATAAAGCTCTTTATGGTCTTAAACAAGCTCCTCGTACTTGGTATGATAGGTTGAAGAACTTTCTTTTGGAAAGAGAGTTCAAAATGGGAAAAATTGATTCAACCCTCTTCACTAAACACGATGGTGAAGATTTGCTCCTTGTCCAAATTTATGTGGACGATATCATCTTTGGAGCCTCAAACAAAAAGCTTTGCGATAGCTTCGCTTCTCTCATGCAAGATGAATTTGAGATGAGCATGATGGGAGAGCTTAAATTCTTTCTAGGACTCAAATTAGACAATCCTTAGAGGGAACATTCATTTGTCAAGAAAAATACGTCAAAGAATTGCTTAAGAGATTCAAATTGGACTCTTGCAAATCTTCTAGAACTCCCATGAGTACCACAACAAAATTGGACAAAGATGAAAATGGTCAAGATGTGGACGTTAAGAAATATCGTGGTATGATTGGATCTCTTCTATATGTAACCGCTAGTCGTCCAGACATTCTTTTTAGTGTATGTCTTTGTGCTAGATTTCAAGCGGCACCTAAAGAATCTCATTTAAAAGTTGTCAAAAGAATTTTCAAATACTTGAGTGGAACAGCAAATTTAGGATTATGGTATCCCAAGGGAACCTCGCTTAACTCAATTGGATATACCGATTCAGATTATGCCGGGAGCCTTGTGGATAGAAAGAGTACTAGTGGCTCTTGTCAATTTGTAGGAGAATCATTAGTTTCATGGTTTTCTAAGAAACAAAACTCAGTAGCACTTTCAACTGCCGAAAGCGAGTATATCGTAGCCGAAAGTTGTTGTGCACAAATGCTTTGGATGAAGCATACCTTAGAAGACTACAATCTCTCATTCTCTAAGATTCCTATCATGTGTGACAACACTAGTGCTATAAATATCAGCAAAAATCCTATTCTCCATTCTAGAACTAAGCATATAGAAATAAGATATCATTTTATCAAAGATCACGTCCAAAAAGGGGATATTATCTTAGAATTTGTCAAGTCGAGTGATCAATTAGCTGATATATTTATTAAGCCCTTGGATGAAAAGACCTTCAATGGAATTAGAATTCAATTGGGAGTAATTCGGCTTGATGGTGTTTAGAAACATCATTATATTCCTGCTGTTTCCTGTGACAGTGGTCGACACAAAAGGGAGTATGTCAACCAGACTTAGGATCTGTCGAAACAGCGGTCGATCGGACTTTGAATCTATCGCAGAACAGGTCGACATAAAATTGGATATGTCGACCGGTCCTTCATTTCTGTCTTCGATCGGTAGACACAATCGTGATTCGGTCGATCGGTTTTTCATCGCGTTTTTTGTTTAAAATCCTATCTCCTCTTTATGTTTATTCTTTTTGATAATGTCAATGGGGGAGAAAATAAATGATGTTAATGCATAAGTTATATTAATCTGTCATAAATGAGTGTCTTTGTCTGAGGGAGCATTGAATATCTTTTATACATGTTGTGTCTATGAGGGAGCGATTTATCTTTCAAAAGTTTTTGTCATCATCAAAAATGGGGAGATTGTTGGCTTTAAAAGTAATTTTAAAGCAATCAATTATTTTTTATGATAACTATGTAAGATGAGCATGAAAGATAAAATAAACTACTTTACAATGCTTAAATTAGACTTAACCATTCATGAGAAATAACTTCTTTGAATGGTACAATTAAAGTCTAACAATTTGTTTAAGTGTTGTAGAAATTTCAAATATATATGCAGTTTGTGTCGACCCATAGTGTCCTGTGTTGACCCTTGTAAAATCCAGAAGATTAACCCAAAATGTTTTGTGTCGACCCTTAGTGAATTTGTGTCGACCCCTGTTAAAAAAAAAGGCGAGTCTTCGAAATTGTGTCGACCCAACTATAAAACTTGTGTCGACCCAAAATGAAGTGCAGCGTGCAAATTTGTCGACCCATCCAAACTGTCTGTGTCGACCCTAGGAAAGTCATTGTGTCGACCTTACCATATTTTATGTGTCGACCCCTCAACGCTGAGCCTGCACTTTACATGTCGACTTGATCCTTTAGATTTGTGTCAACCCAACTTAATTTTTCGTGTCGACCCCAGTATTAGATTTGTGTCGACCCAACTTAATTTTTCGTGTCGACCCCAGTATTAGATTTGTGTCGACCCCAGTATTTACAGAGACGAATCCCTTAGATTTGTGTCGACTCCAACGTATTTGTGTCGACCCCAACCTACATGTGTCGACCCCAGATTTTCTAAGAGTAGGATTCTTCAGAGTTATGTCGACCACACAGAGAAGAACTTGTGTCGACTCCAAAGATTCCAGAGAAGAATTTGTGTCGACCCCAACAACAAATGTGTCAACCCAATTCAGCAGATCAGCACAAACGGTCAGAAAATTCTCAACGGCTATATTTTTTATATGTCTACTGGCTAGTGCTTATGTCGACCCCAATAGCAAATGTGTCAACTCAACTGGGCAGATCAGCAGCAATCTATAAATAGATGAAGCTAGCTCATTTTGAGCAGATGATTTTTTACGAGAGAAAACTACGCCGAAGTGCTGCCAATTTTATTCTCGAACTTTTTACTCTCTCAAATCCTACTACTAAACTTGTATATCTTTCTTGAGATTGAATGAGTCAGTTTTTATAACCATACAAATTGTAATTGTTCTACTTGAACGATCATTATAAAAGGGGTGACGCTCTTTTAAGAAAAGAGTCAAAAGGTTTGGTTGACACCCGTAAGTCAATCGGAGTGAAGCTCAAGGTTTGAGCGAGAAAGATCTTCAAGGAGGTACCTTGAAGCGCGGACGTAGGCAAGGTTGGCCGAACCGCGTTACCAAACCGGTGTCATTCTCCTTACTCTAAACTCTTATTTATTTGTTTAAGAATTCCGCACTAGAGTTTGGAAATAACTAAACAATTCGCACGAATTTGACTTAGTAATTAAAAAGTTTAGTTAACCTAATTGCCCCCCCCCCCCCAACCAACCCCACTTAGGTGAATCTCAATCCTACAATTCCTCCATTACATCCCCTACATTGCAACGCCTAAACTATGAGCCTAAAGCTCAGGAAGTAGCATGACTATAAAAATGCATGAATATGACTATGTTGTTTATAAAACAATGCACAATTCATTCACGTTTCTTAGGTTGCATATCGTCTTTATCTTTGGAAATATTACAGGATGTCAAGAACACTGCCTTTCACCTATTTCAACATCTACTGGGCCCACTTACATTACTGCTTGGAGTGTTCATGCCTATAATAACCATTTGCTTTATTGTTCTGAAATTCAAGTTCTTAATTCATCGGAGACGAAACATAACTAGTGTCCCATACCACAAATTATATCTTATTTACCTCCAACTACGTTGTAAAACCATGCATGAAAATATTTCGTTGATATTTTGTAAAACTATGATGCATGACTAGGTGACTATGAAACAATTACTACATAACATCAAACATAATATGAAAATAAACATAGAACACACAACAAACATACATCATAATCTTTGCAATGTAGTCTCACTTAAGGGTCAAACAATCTTAATACTAACTTACCTTAGCAGCTAGCTTGAATTAATCCACTTGAGTCACTTTTTAATTCAATTGATGACCTAAACATATAGATCATTCAAAGATCAGAAATCAGGTAACATGACCTGTTTTATAGCATAAAGTCATAACTTACTATCCACTTATCCATTTGAGTCGATTCTTATGAAATTGAATCACTCAAGGTGTCTATTAAAGTTCATTAGAAGACCATAATTTCAATGGAGTAACATAACTGCATGTATAACACAGAATTTTAAAATCGGTTCCAACACTCCTGATTTTCAACTTTTGTTTTCTATTCTAACTTCAAACAACTATAACTTCCTCTTAAAGAGTCTACTGTAACTTCTTAGAAGATACCAATTTCAGAAAACTAATGTAACATAAAGTGTCGACCGATGTTGAAAAAACAGAGAGCATGCATTTTTTGAAATCAAGAACCGGTCGACCTAACCTATAAGGTGTCGACCGATGTTGACAAAACAAAGAGCATGCATTTTTGAAATCAAGACCTGGTCGACCTAATCTCTAAGGTGTCGATCGCATCTCTCCCCAGTTTTTGTCTACTGACTTACAACATCCATAACTTTGTATACATAGCTCTGAATTGAGTCATTCAAACGACTATAGATCACTCTAAGAGTCTACTCTAACTCTTATCAAGGACATAAACTCAAATTCGTACCACAATCGACCAAATCTCCAAAACCCAATCATTGTACATAATTAACTAATTTCACAACAATTGACATGAAATCATTCATATTTATCCACCAATTCAACCAATACCATCATTTTATCATTACTGAACCTAAAAGAACATTAAAGGATAGAAAAATACCATGAACTTCAGCCTCCACGAAATATTAATAATCTCCACTTCACTTCTCTAGAAATCAATCACTTTCTCACTCAATCGTACATAACCTCACTCTTTTCCCTCACAATACTTCTTATCTATCTCAATCTCACTCTCCCCTGAGTTAAAGCATAAAATCGAGAGAAATGGAGAAGAAATTGTGGTTGGAGAGAAAATGACAGCCAAATGCCTTTTATGTCCTTACTTAAGCATAAACAATTTTTCTTTTACTTCCACCAATCGGGATCCTCCAAGTTTTAGCTGACTTTTCAACTTAAGTCGGTGAAGGTGTCGACCGCTTAACCAAGGTGTCGACCAAACCTAGTTACTATTCATAACTAACAATTCACGAGAGTTATTCTATGTAGACCGGTTACTAAGGTGTCGACCGCTTAACCATGGTATCGACCGAATCAATTCCCGAGGCTATTCTGTGTCGACCGGTTAACCAAGGTGTCGACCGTTTAACCGTGGTGTCGACCGAATCTTAAAATTTTCCAAACAATTAGAAAATTTTCTAACTTTTTCGAATAACATCATCTCATATACTCCCTTAAACATTATTTTCTTTATTACCTTCAACCTACTAACTTACTAACACCCTCAATATTTTAATACTTCAAAATTTAACCAACATTCATATATAAAATAAAATCTTAAACACTTTCATCTTAAAGTCACAAAACCGAATAATTTAGGCGGTCGACATATGATTCTTCTCTGGACTTAGAGCGGTCGACAGAACTTCTTACCTGTCGACATAAGTTGCTTCTTCGACACTTCTAACTCTTCTGTTATCCGTGCGGTCGACATATTGAGCAGTTCGGTCGACATAAGCCTTAAAAAAAACTTACCGAATTCTGTAGCACTTGCTAGACTTTAATTGTACCATAAACGTATTTGATTTTATCTTTCATACATAATTAATATAGTTATCATAAAAAATAATTGATTGCTTTAAAACCTTTTAAAGCCAACAATAGATACCTCTTTCAAATTGGTCTCTCGAGCAAAGTAGTCACAATAAAAATAAAAATCCTCCGAAATTCGAGAAATGATCCGACCACAAACCGAGCCCAAGATGATGGAGAAGCCAAAAATAGGAGTTCCAACTCCCTCCCCAATATGATCCTCTAGCCTCTTGGAATATTAGGGGTTTCAATTCAACCCTAAAGTAGGATGAAGTTATCCACTTCATCAAAGGCTCAATAATTGATGTAATCGGTTTGCTTGAAACAAAGACTTCTCTGGAAATTATCCTCGACTTCGTGGCCAAAAGATTAATTGGTTGGATATTTACTACAAACATTGATATCACACAAGTAGCAGAATTGCTTTAATTTGGAATGTGGATAAAGTTTCACTTGAGCTGCTCGAATCGCATCCGGAAGTCATTCATATCTCCATTTTTTGCTAAATCACCAGATCGACCATATATGTCGCTTTCGTCTATGAACTTCATTCTGTAATAGAGAGGCAAAGCCCTTGGTAAAATCTATCGAGGTTCAACTCCACCCATTCTTTTCCTTGGCTGATTATGAGAGACTTCAATGCTGTACTTTCCCAAGAAGATCACAAAAGTGAAATCATAGTTTCAAATAGGGAAATAAGTGACTTCAAATTTTGCTACTCTACTTTGGGCCTTATGGATCTCTGCTCAACTAGTTGCTTCTTAACCTGGTCAAATGACAGGGTATGGTTAGAATTGGACAGAGCGCTGGTAAACAACAATTGACTACAAATTTGCCTTCCTACCGCAGCCCATTTCCTGCCTCCTGGTCCTCAGCCAGAGCTAAGAAAGCAAAGAAGAACATTAAATCTGCCCAATCTGCTTTCCTCTTGGGATGCTCAAATAACAGTTCATTTGAAGCTCTCCCAATCCTCAGAAAAAAGATGACGCTCCTATGCAATGCTGAAAAATCCTTCTACCAGCAAAAGGCAAAGAGCAAACACTTCTTCAAAGCAACAAGCCTACAAAGTTTTTCCACTGTCTAGTTAAAAAAAATGCTAAACGAAACTTTATAGCCTCTTTGACAAAACCGGATGGCACGACCACTGCCTCCTTGGACCAGATCTCATCTGAGCTTTTTCGCTACTTCAAGGACCTTTTGGTGTCTCTCATAGCGTCTCCCATCTAGATTTAAGTGTCATAAAGGCAGAGCCTCTAATCTCCTCGGATATCAGTGCTGACCTAAGTAAAACCATCTTGATTGAAGAAACATTTAACCATCTTGACCTAAGTAAAACATCAAAAATCAAGTCCTCTATGAAATACTTAGCTCTACAAATGCTATCGTATTTAGGAAGAGCGGAACTTATTAGATCCGTCTTGCAAGGAGTTGAATGTTTTTTGCTATCAATCTTTCACTTTCCAGCAGCTGTCTGTCTAAAAATAACTCAGATTTGCCAGACATTTCTCTAGGAAAATCTAACTCTAATATTGCCTGGTCGAGCTGTTGTCTCCCCAAAGAGAAGGAGGTTTTGGTTTCAGAGACCTTGAGTCATGGAACTATGTCCTCCTAACAAAGAATCTCTGGAATGTTCATGGAAAAAAAAAGATCCAATGTGGGCCCACTGGATCCAACATTTTTATATTAAACATTTGGATTTCTGGGAAAATCCCATGCCTCCCCTTGATCAAGAAACTTCTTCAAATCCGGGAGGCCATAAGAGACAAATCTTGTTCGAAAGAGACTGCAGCAGCCAACCTTACATCATGGAGTATAGACACTCGAAATAAAGGGTTTTTAGAAGCGTACAACTTCTTCAGACCCTCTGTTCCCCCTAGATTATCTGGACCCGAAGGCCTACCCGTAAGCACTCTTTCATCAATGGCTTGCTGCCTAGGATCGACTGAAAACTAAAGACAAGCTGTCATTTTTGGAAATTAATGAATCTTGCCCTTCTATGCTTCTCATCCGGAGTCTTCGCTTCACTTCTCTTTTCTTGTCTTTTTGGAAGCACATTAAACAAAAATTTGGGCTCACTCGAAACATGTCAAAAATTGCTAGCACCCTCAAGTGGACAATAAAAGAGGCAAAAAAAAGAACAAAAATAAAGCACTGATCCTGAGAATTCTGCTCTCATCAACAGTATATCATGTGGTCTACCCGAAACTCCCGCAATTTCGAGAATATATTCGATCACCCGGATCAAGTGGTCAAACGCATAGAGTTGCACGCCTACAAGCTGTTATTCTCCTTCTTCTGAACACTTCTCTCCAGGTTAGAATCCAACCTTCCAACCTTAGCCTTTAGCGAATTACACTAGGCGCTCTATTTGATTACTATGATGTCATAATTTGTTATATGTTCTAGTTATCGCCATTCTTGTTTGTTTTTGCTCTTGATGTTATCTGCTTAGGATCATATCTGTGTTGTTTTGTGAACTGGATGGCTGCAACTGCTAAAACCCCAACGATATTCATGCAGGTTTGAAATGCTTATGTCTATTTAGAACTATCCAGACATACTTGTTTCAAATTGTATACTGCTACCTGGTTTGGACACCTAAAAATGATTGTCCATGTTGCTTGCTAGTCTGTATCCCAATCGAGTCACTGGTATAGCTCTAGTTCAATTGTGGGATGAGTGACTGGATTGTAGTCTCCTCCCCTTTGGCTAGTACTCCAGTTGAAACATTATACATTTCACTTGTTTTAATTTATAAAAAAAGAGTGTTGAATCAACCACTGAAGCTCGAAGCTCGTGATAGCTTCTGGGGTGCAGTGAGAAGGATCTCTGGACATGGATATAACAAGGCTTTGGTGGCAGCCTCCATTGGAAGCTATGGAGCTTATCTTGCTGATGGTTCAGAATACAGGTGATTTCGAAAGAATGAAATATTAGAGAACAATTGGTGCTAATTTTAGTTTAATGGGTACTTTTTGTGCTTTATTTCGATGAATTCTATTTTTGTTGCAGTGGGTGTTATGGACCAGATGTGAATATCGATAAGTTACAGCTGCAAATTCTCTTTGAAGCCGGGCCTGATTTACTTGCCTTTGAAACTATTCCTAATAAGCTCTAAGTGCAGGTGTATGGTTAAACAAAAGCATACACTTGCACTTAGAGTTTTAAAAAAAGCAAGGTAGTTTCTCTTTCTCTTTCATTGTACTTTTGCAAGCATGGAAAGTTACGATAACTTTAAAAAAAAATTGTATGCTCCAATGCATGATTTGTCTGTTTAATTAGGTCGAATACGTGATCTTGCTTATGACCTAATGAAAATAATAAAGTCACAAAGCTACCTTTGAAATCTTTGGCTTTCAAAGGATTTTCCAGGGTCACTAATGAGGATTTGGTTTGATTCATCATGTTTGTTATAACTCGCATCAAAAGTTAATGTGTCTTGCAGAAGTGTTAGATAAAGAAATAGAGAAAACGAAGAAAGATAGTGCATCTTCTGATGTGGATCAAGTGGTGACAAAAATCAATCATAATGAGAAAGACCAATTGCAAGGAATTGAAGGCTCAATGACAAGGTGAAGAACTAAAAAAAATGCATGAAGCACTATGTGGACTAGTAGAAGAAATCGAAATGAAAGAATCTATTCAATATCAAAACAAAACGCTTATTATGTCAAGTGTTGAAAAAATATTTTTTTTTGGTTTTAGGTAAATAAAATAAAAGCAACAAAGAATTACAGATACGTGAAATCCAGAGTGAGGAGCCGGGGGGAAATCTACAACCTAGAATGACCGCCTCGGACAACTCAATCTCAAAACGAGGAAGAGCAAAAATACGATCGAAAAGCCAACATGCTGAGTTATCAAATTACAAAAGGCCCGAGAAGGGAGACACAAAGATAAACCCTCACTAACACAAAGTCGGCAATAAAACAATCAAGTCAGACACAAAAATAACGGCAAAGCAGGGAAATTAGCTCAACTCATAGGCCACAAAAAGAGCATCGTGGGGAGGAACACAAAATAGCCTGCAGCATTTGCGGGATCAAATCAGAGCAAGCAAAAAAAATTGGAGGCAAGGCAGCGGCAACTAATGTGACAGCAGATCCGAACAAGCAAGAGAGCAGCAACAACTACCAAAAACAAAACAACATCAGCAGCTCGAGGCAAGCCGATGGGGTAGCAACCCATAGGCAGCAAAAAGGAAGCACAGCGGGGAGGAGCACAAAATGGCCAGCAGCAATAGCGGGGACAATTCAGAGCTAGCAATAGCTGAAGGCATGAGGAAGCAAAAAGGCAGCAATCTGAGCAAGCAAAAGAGCAGTGGCATCCACCGAAACAGAGCTAAGCAACTCGAGGCAAGCAGAGGAGGTAGCATCCTAGAGCTGAAGAAGGAGATCAGAGGGGTGCATCAACAAACCTGCAAACAGACCGTAAAGGAAATGAGGCAGGAATTGAAAAGGAGCTTATCATGATTGTTGGCTTTAAAAGTGTTTAAAGCAATCAATTATTTTTTATGATATCCATGTAAAAGAAGCATGAAAGATAAAAAAAACTATTTTACAATGTTTAAATTAGATTTAACCATTCATGAGAAATACCCTCTTTGAAGGGTACAATTAGAGTAACAATTTGTTTAAGTGTTGTAGAAATTTCAAGTATAAGTATTTTTGTGTCGACCCAAAATATCATGTGTCGACCCTTGTAAAATTCAGAAGCTTAGTCTTTCATAATTTGTGTCGACCCTTAGTGCTTTGTGTCGACCCTTGTATAAAACAGAGGCCGAGTCTTCCAAATTGTGTCGACCCACCTATATAACTTGTGTCGACCCAAAATGTAGTGCAGCGTGCAAATGTGTCGACCCATCCAAACTATTTATGTCGACCCTAGAAAAGTTATTGTGTCGACCTTATCATAATCTATGTGTCGACCCCTCAAAGCTGAGCTTCCACTTTACATGTCGACTTCATCGTTTATTTTATGTCGACCCCAACCTACATGTGTCGACCCCAGATTTTCTAAGAGAAGGATTCTTCAGAGTTATGTCGACCGACACAACCCCAAAGATTCCGAAGAAGAATTTATGTCGACCGCAACAAAAAGTTATGTCGACCGATCAGCACCAACAGATAGAAAATTCTCAACGGCTATATTTTTTATGTGTCTACCGGCTAGTGCTTGTGTCGACCCCAACAACAAAGTGTCGACCCATCTCGGCAGTTCAAGCAGCAAACTATAAATATATGAAGCAAGCTCATTTTGAGTAGAAGATTTTTGACAAGAGAAAACTACGTTGAAGTGCTGCCAAATTCATTCTCGAACTTTTTACTCTCTCAAATCCTACTACTAAACTTTTTTTTCATTCTTGAGATTAAGTGAGTCGGTTTTTATAACCGTACAAATTGTATTTGTTCTACTTGAACTATTATTGTAAAATGGGTGACGCTCCTTCAAGAAAAGAGTCAACAGGTTTGATTTACACTCGTAAGTCAATCGTAGTGAAGCTCAAGGTTTGAGCAGGAAAGATCTTCAAGGAGGTTCCTTGAAGCGCGGACGTAGGCAAGGTTGGCCGAACCGCGTTACCAAACCGGTGTTAATATCTCTCTCTCTCAACTTTTATAATTGTTGATTGTGCTTGCATATTGAATTGATAACTAAATCAAAGAAGAGATAATAGTTAAATTCTTGAACTTACGAAAAATTTAGTTAACCTAATTCACCTCCCCCTCACTTAGATTAATCTCGATCCTTCAATGATGGAGTGGATGATATTTGATCAATCATCTTAGAATAGAGAGCGAAAAGCATTTTGAAGACATGTTTTTCGATCTTTCTTGAAATGTGCTCAGCCGACCATGACTTCCCCTCAAAAGATTTGACATTTCTAGCATTCCAAATGTAGTAAACAATGGCGGTAAGAATGATTTTCATCATGTTGGCTTCTCTGTTATCTACTTTATTTTCTTTCTTTGTCCATTTGAAAGCACTTTTTAGGGTACTTAGGGATCTTCGTATACCAAATTTGGATTTTATTTCGTATGTGTAAAACCATGGAGTCTTCTATAATTGCTTGACCGAGGAAGTTAGAGTAAATATGCACGCACACGTGGAACTTTCAATGAATTTAGAAGAGAAATAACCTTTGCTGCTTTCATTTCACTATTCTATTAAAGTTTATAGTAAATATTTGGATATTTCTTTGAGGTGCCTTCATAGACATGGAATGTGATATTTGGTGGCATCCTATAATAACAAGTTGACATCATTTGGGACGAATAATGTTTTAATAACTATGTTTTTATTATTTTTATGATTCATTTAATTATCAATATTTCTAATTAGAAATAACCTCTTAGAAGGGTGATCATTATTTACCAAAATGTTAATTTTATTTAAAATGAAAATTTGGTAAAAAAAATTGTCAACTAGGTGACAAATCTGTACAAGTGTCGACAATATCAAATTTTGCGAAGCAATGGAAGTGCCAATTGATGCACACAATTGTTGACCTATCGAGAGTCCTAGACAAAATCAAATTTCTTAAAGCGTTGGAAGAGTCAACAGATCCAGAGCCCTGGAGAAATATCAAGTTTAACAAAGCATTGGAAGTGTAGTCCGCTCCGCGTAAAGATTTGACAGAAACACCTTAAATCATTAAATGTATGGGTGGGCAGCCCGAACCAACCCGAAAACTCGAATCAACCCAATCGGTTTGGGTCGAGTTTGGGTCGAGCTTTGGTTCAAACAATTAATTTTGGGTTGAGTTAATTTGTTGGTCTCTTGGTTCAGTTTGGTTTTCGGTTTTTGTTCGAAAATTCAAACCAAACTGTTTAAATTGTTTCAGCCCTCCAGCCTTTCACCTAACTTTTGGGGCTCATAACTCTTTCTATACTTATCTAAATTCCATGTAATTGGTATCAATCTCTTTCTTATTCTGTCTACTACATTTCCTATGAAGTAGTGGCCAAATTCATAGCCGAAAATTCACTAAAACATACGTTTTTCAAAATTAGTCAGTTTCGTCTTACATTTTTTAAACCTTAAGTTTTCACTTAAAATCTCTTGTATGCATCTCTATTTAACAATAATCCTACCATCTTGCTCTCCAATTTCATAAATTGAGCATAATAGTAGTAGAAATATGTACATAGGCTTCAACTTTCACAGCTCAAACTTCCAAGACACATCTCAAGCTTATGAGACACGCCTTTGTACCAATTTGAGTATCAATTCCAAAACTCACTCTCAAACACTCATAAAACTCACAAAATCTCACTTGGAGGTTGAGAGAACTCAGGATAGGGAAGAGAGAGGTCGGAAAAATGGGTTAGCAGCTGGGAGAGATGAGTTTTTAAACAATTTCAGGCGTGGAAGACGAAGAGTTTTCAGATATCATCAAGGAGCGGTCGACACTTAAAACAAGTATCGACCGGTTCTACACAAGGTGTCAACCTACCACTGTTCATAGGTCGACCTCTATAGTTTCAAAAGTCAAGGTGTCGACCGCTTTGTCAAAGTATCGACCGGTTTTCAAACTCGACAGTTTTAAGGTGTCGACCGGCAATCAAGGTGTGGACTTCCACTTAAAACTTTGATAACTTTTGTTCTACAACTTAGATTTGTATGATTCAAACGCCATTATTTTTCTTATTGAGTCGAGTTTAACTTTTTAGAAGATATAAACTTCAAATTCAGAGCGTAAAGGTATCAAATATACAAAACACCGAATATCGCTTAAAAGTTCATATTTTCTTAGTTCAGTTTTCATTTGTCAACTTCTAACATACATAACTTTTGTACCACAACTTCAATCGAGTTGTTCAACCTATAAATCTTCTCCTTTTGATGTCTTCTATAATTTCTTAGAAGTTTACTTTGTCACTTAAGCTCATCTGTAGCATGATAAAACAGGAAACCTAAACCTACCCACTTATCGATTTTCAACCCGGTGGTTGTTATAAACTGTAAATTTTCAAAACTCATAACTTTCTCTACAAACCTCCAAATTGAGTAATTTATGTTGCTATAGTTTCATCAACTAATTCAATTAATTTCATTAAAAGAACTTAAACTCGTTTAAAAAATTTATCTCCTCAAAAATCAACTAATCTTAACAGCCAATATAGGTTAACTTCGTTCATCATTTAACATTGATAAAACTTAAGGTACATAGAAAAATTCGGGTGTTACAGTAGAGATGCGACATGAAAATCTTAGAGCTCTAGAAGAGAATAGAAAAGTAGATCAATTACCAGGAATTGAAGCGCTGAGGCAGAGCAGTACCGCAGGAGCTAAATCTCATAATCGAGAAGTTTTATTTGAGATTAGGGTTTCCGTCTCTATTTTGTAACTTTAAAAGCGATGCGGTCGACACCTTGTAGTTGCGGTCGACACTTGTATGTCTCGGTCTACACTTTGCACATCGAAAATAACAATTATCAGTGATCGTTTTAATTTATTTACACTTTTAATTTTTTTTAATTTGATATGTGAACCAAATCAAACCAATCAAAACCGAAACCGTTTGGTTTGGGTCGAAATATTTTTTTTTGGTTTGGGTCGGGTTTTGGGTTTTCCTTTTAACCCAAAACTCATTTGGGTTGGGTCGGTCGGGAAGAACTTGACCCAACCCAAACCGTGTCCACCCCTAATTAAATGGCCGGCCAGAACAACGGTCGATCGAAAAAGCTCTCAATAGTAATCAAGTGTCCACCTAAACATACAAGAGCTGACCAAAGCTCAACTCCTCCAAGAATTGTCTCTGGACTTTGAAGGGATTTTTCAAAACTAACCCAGAGGTCAACCAAAAAGTTTTATCCAAGTTATAGATCATGAAGAGGGACCAAATCTCTTAAAACTTTGAGGAACTAAGATTAGAAAAATCTAAATACAAAAGTAATGCACCTGTTTTTTGCCGTTTACTGTTTATTTTTGAAAAATCAATTAAAGTAAATGTGGGAGTTTGCATGCCAATAAAGATGAAACTTCCATTGAAATTAATGAAGTTTGCCTAATGTTAAACGGTAAAGAGGTAAATGAATGTTCAAGTGCTATAAAAAATGCCAACAATGAAATTGAATTCCTTGATATTTTTAGTGAATTGGTTGAAAATTTTGATTTTCTTCTAATAAACGTAAGTGTTTGATAAAAGAAACAATTGAATTAGTAAAAATAATATGTTTGTTTGCGTGTATCTTTGGAAAATAAAATTAAAGCCAATGAAAAATATAAAGTCCTTCATTTTTGATATTTTCTAAAACTACTTAGTTTTCCGAATCTACCCCAAAGACACAAAATTTCTATTTTCTTCCTCGAACCTCAAATCTTAAATGGGTCCACGCCTATCAAAAGCATACACTATTTCCTATCCTTTGTAATAACTATCATTTTACATTCACCTACTGTAACACCCGACTTTTCCAAGTACTGTAAGTTCTATCAATGTTGAATGATGAAAAAAGTTATCTGATTTTAAAGGAGATAAGTTCTTTAAATGAGTTTAAGTCCTTCTAATGAAATTAAGTAGATTCGTTGATGAAACTATAGCAACAAGAATTTCTTGATTTGGAGGTTCGTAGAGAAAGTTATGAGTTTCGGAAACTTACAGATTGGTAACAACAACCGGGTTAAAGATCGATAATGAGATAGTTTCGGTTTTCCCATTTTATCATGCAACCAATGAGCTTAATTGACAAAGTGG
Organism: Begonia fuchsioides; assembly: GCA_003255005.1. Lineage (NCBI taxonomy): Eukaryota > Viridiplantae > Streptophyta > Magnoliopsida > Cucurbitales > Begoniaceae > Begonia > Begonia fuchsioides. The sequence continues at coordinate 19,990 of QAOC01050163.1, read as the reverse complement.
TATTCTAAAACATTGTTGAAGACATCAAAAGGAGAATATTGATAGGTTGAACAAGTCAATAGGAGCTTTAGTGAAAAAGTTATGCATTTTAGAAGTTGATGAATGAAAACTGAACTAAGGAAATGTGAACTTTTTGACGATGTTTTGTATTTCGTACATTTGATAATCTTAAACTTACAATTTGAAGTTTATGTCTTCTACAAAGTTCAACAAGACTCAATAAG